>VYXH01009761.1:142151-169513 GCA_013397275.1 Burhinus bistriatus | reverse complement strand
CCGCGCCGCCTCCCCGCCAGGGCCTGAGGCTGGCGGCGGCCTGCAGGGCCAGGGCCGGGCCGGCGCTCCGCGGGTGTGTGCGCCCGCGTACCCGGAGCGGAGGGACAGGGAAACCCCAGCGTGGTGCCGTCCAAGCGCCCAGGTGGGCCCTTGGTGAGGGGACGGGAGTGCGGCTGGGTGCCCACTGTCACCTCACGGGCTTGACCGAGCGGAGGGCGCCGGGCCGGGGCTGGGGAGCTGCTGGCGGCAGCGCCGGTCCGTCCCCAGGCGCTGCGGGGAACACGCAGGCCTTTCGTTTCAGGGACGGGAGTTGGTCGTGCTCTCCATGTCAAGTACACGGTAAACATATATCCAGGAGCATATATACATATATTTTTAAAATAGCGAATTAAATTGTTTTGTTTTTTCCCCAGAACACCTACTCAAGTGCCAGTGAGAGTCAAAGAAAACGAGGATATATGGCTATTTTTTTATTTTTTTTTAAAATCTCCCTGGCTTTCACAGTGTAACTTACTCATCTTTCTCCGCTACTTCACTTTAAGAGGTTGTTTCCCCCCGTGTGCAACAGATGTTGTTTGGTTTTATAAATGATCCCTGATGTTTGTTTTCTTTAAGCTTTGTAGCAATACAATATGTGCCAGTGGTTCATTTTTCAGGCATTATTTGCTACTTAATCTAGTTACGTTGCCTGATTCTAGCAGTAAATCAGCTTCATGCCTTTAACTTCTGAAATGCAAATTTTAGAATTCAGCTTAGATATGATAAGCTAATTAGCATTCAGATTAAAGACCTTTGAGAAGCCCAGAGATGTTGGACTGGGGCACTGAGGACACAATAGGTGACAGTCCTGTCAAAGGGGAATTTGAGCTATTTGAGGTTCTGCCTTTTAAAATAAACTGATGAGACCTAATTTAATTGTAGTTGTTTCAAAATCTCACTTGTTTTTCCTCAGATAGATAGAAATCCCTGTGCAGGTGGGATATTCTTCAAGAGCAAGCAAAACATTTTGGAGAATAGGCAGGGCACATACATGTTGCTATCATTTCCTTGAATTCTTTGGTTGTACAAGATGAAGCAAGTAGAAATTCTAAATTGATCGTTTAATTAAAGTATAAACATAACAAGTAATGTGAACCCTTGAGCCTGGGAGCTATTTACTTAAACTGCCTCACTGCTATGCAAAATCCTCAGTGTTAGTAGGCAAATTCGTACATGAGTTGGTACTTTCACTAAATCAGCAGTTTGTCTGTTTAAAAATAGCCACCCTAGGTTGGAGTTCTGCATGTATCCTCTTTTTGAAGAAATCAATATACTGTTCTTTGTGGATGACTGACTCGTACAGGCAAATAGAAGGATGACTACTGCTTACTTAGAATAGTTTATACGACTGTAGAAGAAGAAGCAGCTTATTCATTAGTGTGAAAGGCACAAGGAATAGGCATGGAGTTGAGTGTTAGATGTTGAGAGATCACTAGGGATTATTGGGTAAGTAATTATAAAGATCATACTGCGGTGAATACAAGAAGATGCCAGGAGCTGATTGTATTCTCTTGACCTTGTTGAAATGCTCCAACAAGGTGCAGGGACTGCTGTTGTGTCATGCATGCTGAGATCCTGCATTACCCAGCAATCACTGAATGTGTGTAGTTTGCCAAGCTGGTCTTTTTTTACTTATTTTCTGCATAGTTCTGGGTTAGTGTAGTATCATTGGCTTTGTAACTAGATGAAACTGCTAGAGCTTTGTGTCTAAGCATTGCGGAGTGGTTTATGGGCAGTTAGAATAAAATACCTTTTTTACAAAATGGGGATTATTCCATGATTTTCCCAGAGAATACAGAGAAAGAATGTAAGAGCGTTACGCTGTGGTTTGTCTTTCCATTTTTAATGTTTAAAGACAACAGATAAATCTGACAACCTCAAAATATTTAGTAAACACACACACATATATATATGCATGTTAACAATATGGGAGTTTACGTTGATGTACATGAAGGGTAGTTTTTGAATTCTATGTTGCTGAGTTGTTGAATTCCATATTGCTGTTCAGGCAATAGGCAGCCTGTAAGCATGATTATTTTGCAGGATGAGGGTCCCAATTAAGAATATTAAGAAAAATATATCCTACAGAATACTATCATAGGAGTATCTGTGTGAACATCTTATCGGCTAGACTTGAGGGACCAGACACGTTTGTGTCCCACAGTGTAGTTCTAGTTATAAACCTACAACAACTCAAACACTTAAATAATTATGTTGTGGTTGACTTGAATTCACTGGCACTGTTTTGTGTGTGTTGAGAATAACATTTTTTTAAGGTTGTGCTAAGGAATTATTGTGCTCAAATTTTTTGCACTTGAAAATCGTTTAAGGTGATACCATGTTCATTATTAATTGGAGATTCATTTTTAGCATGTGTTTCAGAATATATGAGTCCTGTGGTCATTTCATTATTTATATTTTTCATGCTTTGTCCATGTGCACTTTTTATGGTGAATTTTCTTGGTTTAGTGCCTTTCAGCTGCAGTTTCTTTTTAGCAATGGAGCAGAAATGGTTGTGAGTGGAAATTAAAAACCGAGAACTAACTTTTATTTGGAAGAAAAAAAGTCATTAAAAGGACAAAACAAGTGTAAATCATGTTTAAGTTGATTTCAGAGATGTAACTGATGAAGAGGTCTTGTTGGCTCTTCTGTGAAAGGGAATTTCCCCACTGATATAGCCTGAAATAAAGCGTAAGAGTGAAGTATTGTCCTGTGATTTGAAGGATTCTAATCTCAGGAAAGGAAGAGACAGTTCAGCTGAGGCTGCTTTCTCTGTTAGCCGCCAAGGTACTTGGAATTTGAGCCACAGACATATTGCAGTTTTCTGTGACGTAACTTGTCCATGGGTAGCTTTTTGGTCTCTATCATTTGCTGGGAAAATTCCTGCCTGGACAAAGCTGAAGAAAAAATGGCAAGTACCCCAAAATTAAGCTGATCTTCTATCTTAAGCAAAAGAACCGTATGCATTACTAGAGACAGTATTTGTTGTGCTTTGGGCCATTTTCACAGATACATGTAAAAAAGCCCAGATGATTTTTATAAGGTTGTATAAGCTGCTGCTCTAGTAAAGACTGTGACGAGCTTGGAGGTGGTTAGGTATGGGGGTTTCTTTGAAGCTTGTTTAGAAACTGTGATGGGACTTGCATTTTCTGACTAAAAGTCTGGTGTGGGGATTGGAAGGGGCAACTTCATACTTCTGATACGCTGAATCTGCTAGAAAACTATGTATCCTATGATATACTTTGTTAATGGCTTTCCAATGAAAGTCAAAGAAATGAAAGGCACCTGAGTCACTGGAATTTAACAATAATATGATCCATCATGTGGCCCTGAAAAAGCTATTTTAGGGTATTAGAGTGTCATATTATGCTATGTGTAATATTTATGTCCACCTTGTAAAAGTCTTCTTGGCTGGGGTGAGTAACTTTCTGATGAGCAAATAAAATATCACCCTAGATTATACATTTTTCATTTCTTCTCTCACCCAGATATTTGTGTTATGTTCATTATTAAAGTGGAAGGTGGGGATATACAGGTAAATATCTGTCACTGTTGTGGAGGATTGATTTCAGTGACAGCACATGCTGGGAACTTACTAACTGGAGTAACTTTTGTTATGGCAGTGACTCCCATTAGGAAGTCTGATATCCAGTCATATTTTCAAGGGATATTTGTGTATTGTAGTTTGCTATGATTTGTGTAAGCTACTAAAATGTACTTTTTATTTTCTGACGTTGAAAAGGTGTCTTGCAATCAAAACATCCTAAATGTCAACTGGTGTAACTCAGCTGGGCTCAGTGCAGCTGCATGAATTTATAGGAGCTAATGATGTGGCCAAGTAGAAGAATGGATGTGGGCAGCTTTGAACTTGTTCAAATCTAAATTTCATCTAAATTAGTCTAGATTCACCCTCACAGGAGGAGATAACACTTTTATCCTGTGCTAGAATTCAGTTTATTTCTGCTCTTTGCAGAAATTTTACCTCAAGGGTGAGTCTGCCTCATAGCGTGCACGTATCAGTGTCTTGTCCTCCAGTTTACTAATTTAACAGCTCATGAATCAGACTGCACTGCTCAGCACTACATTGTGCTTCTGATAATTAATCAGATATGGCTCTAATTACTGACTTTCAGCAGAACTTAACTGTGGTCATCTATAATGTCATCTATTATTGACATATTGTAGGAATATAGGCAATAGAAAAAGAACTTGCAGGAATTTTCTAATGAAAATTCTAATGATTTTTCCATCATAAAACCTTTTTTACGTAGCTTAAGTATGGCCTCCTCATTTGAAGGTATCTGCCCTTGTGTGTATAGCCATATGATGTACCATACTGTTGAAAGCTTTCTAAGCTGCAGACACACAACATGTAAGGTAACTGGCGTGTATAAGAAGACACCTGCTTGGCCAAGGCTGTTGGTACATGTGCCCAGGGCAGAGCACACAGGCTCAGAAGCGCTTAGAAGAAGGAGCCACACACAGTTATTGCATGAAATGGGAACATACTGTAACTTGTCTCCTTCAAACCTTATTCTTTAAGTCATCTCTTTCAGCATTAAAAACAATACTTATGATGTTCCAAAGCAGCAAACCTTCACAGTCTCTGGTCAGAGCTGTGCTTTCTCTTGCTTCCATTATTTATGAATTTTGAAGACAGACGGCAAAGATGACGAAAGATGTGTTATCTTTTACTGATTAGCAGTACAACAAAAGACAGTGTCTGCCATGTCAGAAGGAAAGCTGAACTAACAGGAGATGTATTTACAGCATTTACTGACATTTTTCATGCAAAAATCAATCGTTTTTTTTCTTTTTAAAACCAGAATTACATTTAAAAAATTAAGTCAATTCCTATACTCTTAAAATAAACATACAAATCTTGCTAGTACTGCTTGATAATAGTGATGTTGACTGACTTATTCCCAAGGTTTCTGTCAAATGCTTTTAAACTAGTTGAAAGTAGAAGGTGCAGTCTTGCTGTAGAATTGCTGTAGGCAATTATTAAAAATATTAATCGCATCAATCAAAAAATGCTTTCATAGCTCAGTTGGCATCTGTGCCTCTTGCTTTAACAAACTTTTTTCACTAACACACTAAGCATTTTCTTTAGAATTCTGAAATACAGGGGTTTTTTCTAGTGGGATTTCAGGTGCTTTGAATTTGATTTGATCCTTTGAGGTGCACACGTAGACACGGTACTGATGCAGCAAACACTTGAATAGCAGAGAAGACTCTGCTAAAATCTTGGCAGTTTTAAGCAAGGCAGCAGCAATTCACTTCAATCATAGGAAGATAGTGCAGAGGTACCATAGCTATACAGGCATGGGAGAGCCTCGGTACAAATGTAATGTTTCAAGGATTTTCTGCCCCTTCTCTCAAGAAACTGAGGTTTTGAAACTGGTTTACCAGGTAGTGAATACCTAATCAATATAAAATGTTATCATACAATTCACTATTTCTACTTCTTGAATAAGAGTTTGGCAGTTGCCCTAAATGAAGAATTGTGGGGTTTTTTTTCTTCTAGCACCAACATCTAAAAATTACTGATTAGTACGAACGAGAGAGAGAGACTGTAAAAGAAAATGGTTGGTTTTTTTCCTATAACAAATTGGATGTTTTTAACAATCCTGCTTTATAAACTCAATAAGGGAATGCTGAAAAATCATGTGAAACAAAACTTCTTGGAAGTTTTGATTGCATTCCTTCTCTGGAGCCTGTGCTTAATCAATGCCTAAATACACTGGGAAGGTACGCAGGCTTGTTGGGTAGGACAGAAAAGGTCCTAAAATTGCATGTGCATAATGATGCATTGTTCCTTGTAATGCATATATTATGTTTATTAAAATAGGAGTGATACCAATATTGGAATTTCTTCAAAATAAATACTGCCTGATTATATCTAGATTTTTCTCTTCTTTTCAGTTCCTGGCTAGGTATAACATTGTGATGCAAGAGTGATTTTAAGTACAAAATTGATTCCTTTATAGAATTCTTCAGTACTTCTTCAGAAGTACTTCATATTTTAGCTAGACTTGGGAGCAGCAATAGGAGAAAACATGTGTCTTCTGGGACACCATTAATGGAATATGCATTGTGTAGGGGCAATTGCTAGGGACAAATTAATCACAGATTATTTATTTAATAAAGTCTGTTATTGGTGTTACACTTGAGTGACTTTTTACAAACATATAGGTGCAAATTGGTATTACCATATTTAAATTCACACAGAAACTACTGCTTTCTTGGTCTGTAGGCCATTTGGCAAGAGAGAAAACTTACTGAAGTGTTCCAGACTGTCTTAATGGCTTATTTTTATGGAACACGTGAAATAGAAATTTATTCCCCTGGCACAATGTGCACACTCGGTAAATGCCAGACAACAGCACAGTCATCTACTTGTTTGTAGTTTGTATTTAGTTGGTGAAACTAGTTAAGGACAGTCTGCTTCACGTGTGTAGGTAAAATGCATATGACTTTGAACTGAATGTTTGTAGAAGCACGTAATTGTACGAACACTGGGATGCTCTAGCACTTAAAGGAAGTGTGACTGCCACTGCGTCACATAAGATCAAGAGGCTTTCTTCTCCGCTTAAAATTCTGTGTTTAAAGTTTTCTCCTCTGTTTGATTTCCCAAGAGAGCTTAGCTGAAAAATCAGTTAACTCTCTTTATCCTGTTATTTTGAGTAGTGGTCTAATGATTTTAAACGTTCTTTAGTTAATAACAGCTGAGATCGTGGCTGAATCAGAAAGTTTTGTCTGAAATCTTAAAAGTTGTACTATACCTGTTGAATAAGTTCAGGATACACTGTATAGGGGATAGTAGGGATAAAAATGCCGATGGTTTGATTTTTATTTGCATATATAGGTATTTTATATATATGGCATGTGGGGGGGGGATATATATAGAAAAACATCTTTTGAAATGCCTCTTTGCTACATATTTCTATTAGTACATTCTTGGTTTGAATTTTTTGTTTTTCTTTTTGTCTTTTGTTGTTGTTGTGTTGGTTTGGTTTTTGAGTTTCCATTAGCAGTACCGTCTGGTTATCATTAAGAATTACAGGTTGAAGGCTTTCCCTAGAGTCTCTGAGGTATAAACGAGTAAGAGCTTCAATCAAACCATCCAACACATCTGTTTCAGGTGAGAATCAGAGAAGTCTGTAGAATTAAAAGCTTCTTTTAAAAAACAAAATAAATCATTCCGCTTATAACTTTTAAGATGGCAAAGAAAAGAAAAAAAACAGCAAAGGAAATGTAAACTATGCTTCATCAGAACAGAAGAGAGGGTGTCAGAGCCATCAACTAACAGATATAAGAGCTAGAGCTGCTATTGGTAAATGTAATAGGGAAGAATGGGTATGTGTTTTTCCCCCTGAACATGTATTTGTTTGAGTGAGGTGCTGACTGATATGGCTTGGCAATTGGGTAAAGTTATATGACCGTGTCATTGATTTTAGGTTGTCATATAAGATTGTAATATGCCTGTTTGCAGGGCTGGATGCTGAGCAACATCATCGTAGTTATGATGTTGCTGTAAAAAGTTTCTGCTTTAGGAAATTCTTAGTCTGGAATTAATTGATTTATCATTGAGAGCTCAGCATTGACTAATCTGTGGCAACAGAATCTGTCTAGCAAAAAGTTGGGACTATAGGAGAACACTGACACGTTCTAGCAATGATTTCAGTTAGTCACAGATACTAATGTTTTGCTACCTGTTTCAAGGCAAAAAGACCTTTCCCCATATGATGAAAACACATTTACAGAATTGCTGGTATTGAAGAAAAGAGCACCCTGAGTTTGATTTTTCTGAGTAAAGAACCTGTAAAGTTTGCATACAATTTTCATGTATGAGTTTGTTAGTGTCTCTACAGGGATAGTAAATCAGAGTACAGAGAGAGAGAGTGCTGTTGAATGTGCTTCCTACAGCTGCCACAACGGTAGACCATAAAATTGTTGCCATCTTTCAATGGCCCTACAGCCAGTGAGTCTTTTTGCCCCCACTATATCTCCCTTAGTGTGATGTGAGATATGAGAAATGAGTAAAGTAAAAACAGTATAAAAATAATGTGTATATTCAGTACTAGATGGTCAAAGTACAGGTAGCACGTATGCTTCAAAGAATTTTCTCTATAAAAAGTTTACAAACTGCCAACATGTCACAAGTGAAAATATTAAAACTTGTTGCCAGGTGCACTGAATGCTGTTAAATGGTACGGTCCTAGTCTTCAGCGTTATAAATCCTCTGTAAATGAACTATCTGATAGAGTTGGCAGCTATAAAATATCAACTTGATGTTGATTTAACCATTATTGTGAATTTTTTCTAAGTAAGAAAAGGGAAAAAAGATATAAGGGAATATAAGGACTTGGAACAGTGAGAGGTAGGCTCTGAGCTACAGTGCTTGGGTACACTGCAGATGGAGAATAGGATTTGGCTAAACGGAGCACAGAATCCATACCAGATTCGGTCTGTTAACCCAAGACTGGCTTCTGAAGTTTGGGATGCAAGTGTCTTCTGCAGGAAGACAATTACACTTGATGGAGAGAGCTGGAGGCCAGGGGGAGGGAGGAGAATGGCGTATGTATGATATATGGGTGTGAGCATTGCAGAGATTTCAAATCCTAGGAAGAGAAGATGGCCCCATCTAAATATCGGATTCACAGATACATATGTGGGACACAACTGTTTTTATCATGCCGGATATATTCTGGATCAGTTGTAAAAAGACCTATGCAAATAAATAGCTCCAAGCACAGTGGCTAACTTAAACTGATTTCCATTGCATTTTTATTGAGATGACTAACATTTTAGTTAAATTGTGTAAGGGTTGTTTGTAAACGCACCTGCAAGGCTTCTCGCAGCATTGCTCCCCAGCCATTCACCCTATTCGTACCTTTTTAGTGTCCCCAGTGTTTTCCTGTAACAGCTATAGTTTTTCCTCCCTGCTGTTGCCTGTCGTTGATCCACCCACCGTCACTTGCTCTGCCATCCAACAAAGAAACTACACAGGCAAATGCTGATAATCTGGCTAGAAGAATGTGCCAGCTGG
The DNA here is from genome assembly GCA_013397275.1 of Burhinus bistriatus. Lineage (NCBI taxonomy): Eukaryota > Metazoa > Chordata > Aves > Charadriiformes > Burhinidae > Burhinus > Burhinus bistriatus. Next base: position 160,422 of record VYXH01009761.1, on the reverse strand, counting down.
CTGGCTGGCCACCAGCTGCTGCCTACCCACCTCTAAGGAAGTCAGACCTGTAGGTTTGGGTGTTGCATATGGGGGTTTGTCATATGTTCCAAAGGTCCATTGTAAGAACTTACTTATTTAAAAAAAAAAAAAAATCGGCTTGTGTAGCAGGCCTACAGGTTCCAAAGTTATTAACGGGGGGTTGACAGAAAGACAGAACAAAACCTTGTTTTCTGACAAAAGCAGGTTAAAAATAAAAAACGTTAAAAATCTGACAGTTTTTAATAATAGTGACAATGTGAATTTCTAGAAATACTTTCTCACCATCTCTCTGTATGTGGGGAAGCAGAATTTGTTGATGCTCTCCTAATTAATATCAAAGAACATATGTGTTTCTGAGCTAGTACTTCCTGTATGCTGTGATGATACAGAGGACTGATCTTCTGATACTTTAGTAGCGTTCCAGGAATACACAGTTCTGAAAACAGTTCTCCTTTTAGTTTGAGGAACAATGGGCAGACTGGTCTTTGTCAAGTTCATCTTTTATTTTAATAATTTTTTTTTTACTTTAGGGTGGAGTTTTAATATCTTGATGTCAGAATGAAGAGCAGGATACCTCTCATTCTTCTAGCTTGTGGCTCCTTTAACCCCATCACAAACATGCATATGCGTTTATTTGAGCTGGCTAGAGATCACCTGCACCAAACAGGTCAGTAAGGTGTTATTAGGATTACACACACGGTGGTTTACTGTGAAAAGGAAGAAAGATTTTTAACACTTGCTATAGATGAGCTGTCACTTTATACCTGGCTTAATTTTAATTTTCTTTATTGATTGTTCAATATGAGGTTTTCATGGCATATTCAATATAGAAAGTCTAGCATTACCTCTTCCTTTGGCTCGGTACATAAACAAGTGTCATAATGAGTGTTCACGCAAACAAAAGTGAAGGTTTTATCAGAAGTTTTAGGATCATGTTCATGGAATGGATTGAGCCTTCTGAAAGAGTATGCTTAACAATTTTGAAACTGAGAAGAAACATTTGTGTTCAAATTTCATGTTTTTATGATATATTGTGTTTTAGTATGAAGAAATGTTACAGTTGGCAGTTTTGACAGCTGGGTGAGACTGGAGAAAAGATGAAACATTCATTATTCATAAGCCATCTTCACTAAGAGGTACAGGTTATCTCCCCTAGCAAAATAATTTTGTCATCAACGAGATCAGAAAAACTAGATGTCAGCAGGCTAGAAAGTTTTGGCAGCAAATGAGAAAGGTGGGTAACATCAGGAACTTAAGCAAGAATCAGAAAAGCTACTGAGAAGCATTGAACTCTAAGCTTGATCAACTACTTAGTTGCTGAGGCTTTTATATTTTTTTTCATCTGGCAGCTAAAATATACACATACATTTCTGGAACGGGTTGGAAGGAAATCGTAGTTTATTGGAACCTGACAGAGAAGTTCCCACAGAAGTTATTCAGTAGGAACCTGAACAGAAAATAATAGTGAAAGGAATTTGGCTGTCAAATGGGGGAGAGGTGGGGAGAGTAATCCGGTAACCCACTGATACTACTGTGCAGTAAAAGCAGCAACTGCATGCTTACCATATACTGTGAGAATACTTTGACTTTCATGCAGAAGAATTACACAACGGGCTCTGAGGGCTGCCTCTACAAGTCTCTATAGTCCTGTAACTGTAAAATTATTTTGTTGCTCCTGCAGGACTAGAAATAAAGGGTTAAAAAGGGATTTGAATTGACTCTTCTCACTGTAATTTTATAACTGCTTCTGCTGCCCAGATGTGCAAGGAGTAGAAAGATAATGTGAGACCAATTGTTAATTCTGTTTAAGCCATATGTTATAGTCCAGTAACATTTCGTTATCTTGAAAGAAGGATTGAACAGGGAAATGAATTATGATTCTGTCTGAATCACAGTTCATTGTCTGGTCTGCTCCAGGGTCTGCGTAACAAGACTCCACTGCTTACTCAGAGCAGTTTGCTTAAACAAGTCTAGTGAAAATCATATTAAAAATGAAATTTTGAAATGCTGAAATGGAAGTTGTGCATTACATTGCACCTCTCTAACATCAGTGCTTAGTTCTGGATAGGGTGTGACTTGCCTTTTGACTTCTCAGTTTAATGTGTGTGGTCTTACTAGTATAAATACTCCATGCATTAAAGAACGGGACTTCATTTGTGTCTGGGTTGCCTACAGTGTCATCATTGCACTTTCTGAATGCTTAACGCAGGATGTCTGCAAAGCAAGAATCCTCAGCTTGTGGAAGCTTTACCCATCCCAAGTAGAGGTAGCGTTATTTGAAGTAACTGCAAATATAGATATATGTGTTTATATGTATGGATACACAAATCTGGTAGATGGTCTTTCTTGCTATGGTTAAGACAATTTCTCAAACAGAAGGGGTTGGCAAAATGCTGTAAAAATGATCGGCTCAGGATGCCTGTTTTATGGCAGAACCATTCTCACCCAGGAAATTAGTTGGTCATTCTGTCATGTTTTCAGTCCTGTTTCCGCTTCTGCAGTTACTCAGGGAAGGAGAGGAGAAATTGGAGCTTATTTGCTGAGAAGAAGCACTAGTTGCAGACTAGGAGCTGATAGTGGGGCTGGAGGACAATGGGTTATACACGACTAAAGCTTGTTTGAAGTGAGGTAGTGGTCTGCCATCTTCACATTGACTCCCTTCCTTGTGAGAACAATGCACTTCCGAGCTAACATACACACTGAATGTCTGAAAAGGTAACTAGCATGAGTGAAGAATTAACTAGCATGAGGGGCAATGTTTCCTAGGCTGTGAAAATGACTTACTTCTGGTGCTACTTCAGTATTCCTGCTCAATCACAAATCAGGCAGAAACAATGAGTTTGGCTGGAGATTATTATTTGGAAACAATAGCTTGGCTGGAGTTGAGTTCACAGTGGCGTTTTACTGTTAGGAATGACATGACTATCCCTGATGTGCATGCTGACTGACATCTCTAGTAATTCTGTCTGCCAGCTTTTTGCACATCATTTCAGTTTCAAATGCTGTCTAATCTTATTTTTCATACATCCCTATTTTAAGAAGGGAATTATATTGAGTTTCTGATACTTCAAGCAATATCTGCAGTTTCATTTCTACCTGTCAAGTAATTCATCCTCTTTCTCTTAATACCAGTCAACAAATCTTGTCATGCTGCCTTTTAAATACAACAGACATAGCTACCTGTGACTAAGTAACTCTAATGATTCTCTTTATCTGGATTTTGTCTCTACTTGTGTGAATCTGACTCTACACATCCTCACAGATAGCTAGAATTTTCTCAGATTCAATCCCTTGTTTTAAAATTCTTTTTCAAAACTTGCACCAACTGTGGCAAATGCCTTTCTAGTCTATTAATACCTAATGCCAGATGCTTTTATTTCTTTTTGACTGTATTTCTTATTTGACCATGAAGTCCAAAGAGGTGGTACTAGAATCAGTCTATGTAAGATGTTTAAAACCTTGTTTCCCAAGTATTTTCAGTCGAGGATACTTACATCACCAAGTTCCCAGATAAGACCAAAAGGGACAGAGGGCAAAGGAGGGGGGTATGAAAGCCAAGATGTTTCTGTCTGTGACAAGACAGATGCAAAGGGGACGCGAAGGACAATGAGTTACTATCTTACGAAAACGTGGGAAAAATGTGACACAATCAGTGGATTGTGTCAGATACAGTGCTGGGCAGCAGAGCTGAGAAATCCAAGGAGTAATTAGTCACTAACCAGCCTTAGGAATTTGGAAGTTTATGTTGTTCAAGCACTGCATCTGATTAAAATGGACTGATATTTTAAAGAAAGGGATAGAAACGGATTGTCAGATTGTAACACCAGCAAGTCAGCATAAATGCAGACTTCAATTTGTTTTCCTGCAACAATTCTGATAACTGGAATTTGAAAACAACACAAAAAACCCCAGTTTGATCCTACTGTTTTGATAGTGTGTATAGCAATACAGATACATGATTGGAATAGGATCAGATCAGCAGTAGTTACTCACTACATATACAATATTGACAGACCTTAGTTAAAATTAACTTAAAAAATGAAAAGGAAACAAATCTTTGATGTATTTTTTTTTTCATTACAAAATTGACAGCAGTGCTTGCTTAGACAGAGCAGTACTTGGCTAATTGTATTAGGCTTTACCCTTGAAAGATGCATAAAGAGGGATGGATGTGTGTCTTAGCATTCAGAAAGAATTAAAGCTATAGAGTGCACTTTGCAGAGGTGCAAATCAAAGCAGCAACCGCATAAATCTTAAAACATCTCAAGACATACCACATCCCTTTCTGTCCCATGAAACTCAGTTTTCTGAATACTGTTATCAGTGCATACAGTTTAGGTCCTAACCTTTTTCTTAATTTAAGGAATACTTTTCTAAGTGGAAGAAGTGTAGGTGTCTTTCTGTTCCACAGGTTTTGTTGTCTTACTCTAAAACCCAGCGGAATAAGGGGTGGGCATCCCCTGCTTGCGGTGGTACTTGGGTTATGCGTTGTATTTGACTTTGGAATCCTAGTCATCTGTTCTGTAGCATCTCTGAAGAGAACCATTGCTTCCCAGTCACGTTACATTGCAAAAGTCAGCTTGGATGAGAGAATTTCAGAATAAGCTGTCCTGTGAGTAGAGCTGCAATACTTTATTATTCACATTGTTACTCTCAACATGGTGGTTTTATCCTTCCTTTCTTGAGAAAATACTCATTTTCATAGCTGTCAAGATAACTGCCTTTCCTTCTTTTTGTAAGAACCCAGTGAACTCTATAGAAGTGACGTTATATTTTGAGGTCTTGAACGAAATTTTTTTTATAGATGTGATGTGTGGACATCATTCAGCATTTATTTGAGGACTGATCATTGTGCATGTTCAGTTACTCAGCTGTTGGAGGAGTTCCTGAAGTCACAATGTTTTTGAGTGGCTGTCTGACTGCTGAGGTAAATCTGCATCTTCAGGCCCTGTAGTTCACTCAATGAGATGGATATGATTTATGTTTGTCTAGGTACTCGTATGGCATCTGTCACTACAATTTTTGTGCATCTCATCTACTTCAGTGAATGCATCTTTCAAGCGGTCTGAAGTGATGAAGGTAGTGTCATCCATCCTGTGGAGACCTATCCTAAAAGATTGTCCGTCGCTGCTCTGATGTATTTGTAGTTTATGTTGACTTTCAGTGCAATGATTGCCAAGTTGTTTACCCCTTTGATTTTCCTTCTGTTGAATTCCCTTCACAGAAGGTGACTGAACATGAAGTAAAAGAAGGTCTTGCCTATTTTCCTTTTTCATGCTTGGCAATCTCTACATACATGTCATGGGAAGGTAAGCCTAGGAGGGTATCCTTTTGATATTTAATCTGAACAAAGATGTTTTCCTTAATAGTACTACTTTAACATGTTTGAGGGACCTTTTTTGTCTTGTTACTTTTGTTATATTTAGTTTTCTAACCAGTTATCCTAAGCAGTTCTTGGAGAATATAAATTCATAGCAAGAGGAAATTTTTTGCTGCTTTTGATGCGTATGTTTTGAAAAACAAAGCCACTTAAGGGCCTGGAGGATTTTTACGCATACTTAGGACAAGCAATAACGTACTTCATGATGAAAACAAATAGCGTTCCAAAGAAATAGAATTTGAAGATCATTCTGGACCAAGGAAGGTTTGAAACTACCTGTATTAATTTATGAGACAGAGAAGGGAATTGCAGTGGAAATTTTAAAAAACCCAAGGTGGCAGAATTTAATTATTTCCTCTTTGCATGCCTGCCAAAGTTGAGGGGCATATTTGAATAGGTGAACTTTCAAATTACTGAAGAGGACACAAGTTATTTAGAGCCAGTAATAAAATATTCTCCTATATTTTGAGTGCTAAAGCTTGTATTTTTAGGTGGAAGGCTCTCGTGTATCACATTTGCATAATGCTGGGCTACTCAGTTGTTGTGAATCATCACAAACAGTTACTGTGTTTGAATTTTGGTACCTTAAGTGTTAGCAACCTTCATATTTTCTCTTCCAGTTGGTTTCATTTCTGCTTTGGAACAAGCTGATACGGCATCAGAACCTCTTATCTCATCCAGTTTATGCAGTTCTAGGCCAGACTAGAGACTGAAATCTTTGCAGCTCATAAGGATATGGCAGGCTTGCAGTCATTCTTGGCTAGCATAATCTCACACAATTTCAATTTTTACATTTAATATACTCATTTAAAATATAGGGGAACAATCTATAGAAACTGAAAAGAAAGGAACTGAAATGAGAAAAATAAAATTATTGTGTAAGAAAAACCTATAATAAGGTGTCCTGGTTTCAGCTGGGAAAGAGTTACTTTTCTTTTTAGTGATTGCTGTGAAAGGAATGTCAATATTGCATATTTTTTTAATTGTTGCTAGGCGATGTTTATGCCTTTGAAGGATTCTTCAGCTTCCCATAGAAGCTGAGAAGGAGCATAGACAGAACAACGGAATGGCCAACAGAATATTCCGTACCATAGATGTCATGCTCAGTATATAAATGGGGTTAGCCAGGGGGGAGGATCCACAATCTCTGCTCCAGACAGTGCCAATTCACCGGGCGGTGAGAGTGACTTGTGTTATTACTATTATTGTTATTATTATTGACATTTTCCTTTTCTGTTACTGTTTCCATTAAACTGCCTTTATCTCAACCTGTGAGGTTTTTTTCCTTTCCTTTTCCCTTCCTTTTCTCCCTCTTCCCCCTGCCCTTCTAGGGGAAGGGGGAGAACCACTCGAGCAGCTGCACGATCCTGGCTGCTGGCTGGGGTTAAACCACAACATAAGGGTAACATATTAATGAATTCAAACTGTAATTTCTTTCCCTTTAAATGAGAATTTGTTATAGCATTTTATAGTATCAAAGTACCCGTGAATAATTTTCGTTCATAAGTCAAGTGAAATTATTTCCGATTTCAGAGTCAGAGATGGACTTAATTATATACACATCTTTGCATGTTTCTGGAAAATTTTATCTTGCTCGTTTGACCATTTTGCCTATAATGAGAATGTTTTAAAACAGAGGATATTTTGGACTGACATTTTAACAGGAGGCAGGCCTGTAAATCTCATTGAATCTTAATGCTATTTTTTTAAGTCCAACTCACGTAAGTTCTTTTGAAAATTTTACCCTGTTACATCAAAATAAATGTGAAGTTACTACATTTTTGTTTTAGAATATTAAATTGTCATGTGCCAGCATCAGAAATTATGAACCTGTGGGTATAATTTTCATTACAAAGCAATAGAGGAAACTTGTTGCATTTAAGTTTCTTTATTGAAACAATTGAATTAGGAAAAAAGAAGAGGATTTTTTTCCCCCTTCAGTATCAAATTTATCATAGTTATTTAAAATAGATGTGTTACATTTAGGAATCATCTTATTCCATTTCTGTTTATTTGAAACACCCTTTCTCCTCTCCGTTTCTTCAGGGATGCAGCTGATATCAGTGCTTTATTTCCCTGCTGATTTATTAAAATGAGAGCTATATGTTTGTTTCCTTTTTTGAGGCCAGAACTGCAAAGTCTAACAAAAAGAGTTTGTTGTGTAAATGATTACATGATGTTACAGGAATAGAAAAATATGGGCATATTTTCAAATTTAAGTAATATGATCAGCCAGATAGAAAGGGTCTTTAGTGGCTGCTAAGCTGATGTTCGGACCATAGTGCTGTAAGTCTCATTTTAGACTCCATTAGCCCAATCTTTGTTCTTGAATCTTCTGATTTGTCTGAATCACGTTAATCACAGCTGCAGTAATATGCTATAATTCTTGCTTTAACACAATGAAAAGGCACAATGATTTTGATAAATAACAAGCATCAGATGCTTAAGAAAAAAGCAGTGGTCAGTTAAGTCATCCATTGCTCTGGCTATATAAAAGCTGTACTTATTGGAATATAAAACTTAATTATATCAAGCAATTTTGATAGTTTGCATTATAAATTATAAACATTTCTGCTTGCTTGAAAATTGTATGTTCATCCAGCTTTCCTTTTTGAATCATCTAATAGGATAAACATATTGATAGTAATTGTGAGCTGTTCCCAGAGGAACAAAAAGGCTGCTTTTTAATTTTTTTAATTGCTGTTTCTGTATTAAAAATAATACCTAGATCAGGTTGTTCATAGCCTCTTATACTTTGAAGTTAACCATGCTTTGAAGAGGTTGGGCTAGATGAGCTCTCGAGGTCCTGTCCACCTTAAATTTTCAAGACTCTGTGAAGATTACTTATTTTTATTTTTTTCTTTTCTTTTTTTCAAAAGGAAGGTATGAGGTGATTGAAGGCATAATGTCTCCTGTTAACGATGACTATGGAAAGAAAGGCTTGGTTTCAGCAAAGCACCGGATAGCAATGGCTAAACTAGCACTGGAGACATCTGACTGGATTCGAGTTGATCCATGGGAGAGTGAGCAGGAGACATGGACAGAGACAGTAAAAGTATTACGGTAATTACATTATTTTTTTCCTTTCTTTATGAAGTTACTGATTGCCAAAAATCTGTCAGGCTACCAGATCAATGCACAGAAGTCGTTCCTGTAAAACACCCAAGCAAAGCAGAACATGTATCTTTATGGCATCATCTGCTATGAGATAAAGTATTAGATCCAGGAGCAATACTCCACAGTACTGCACTTGTGCCATTTTAGTTAGATGCATGCGGAAAGCCTCTGCCAAGAGAGGATCTTGCAAAATTGTAGTCACTGAAAGAGTTCTGCAGCAAAGTTCTTGGCTCTCATGTTATTTCTCTTGTTTTTAAGTCTCTAAGCAGGTAATATAGAGATCTTAATCAGAAAGTAAGAGCATTTACAAACAAACCTATTCTTCAGGAGCATCCCTATTCCAGATTAGCTGTGTTGGCATTATTATGCCTGCAGGTTTATCTATTCACACATCGTGAAAAATTTTCGTATTGACTCTAATGGCAAGTTAAACCCAAGCCTGTAACTGCTGATGTTTTCTTCAAAATCAGTGGTTTTGCTGTGGTTTTGTGCTGGAAGGAAAAACAAAACAATTTGTCTGAAACCTGTTAACTTGATGTAAGGACCTTCAAACATGCCTTTTTCCCATCTAGTTGATCATGGTAATAAATGCATTATGGGGCAAGGTATGAAAACACAAACTTCTTGTGCTAGCCACTTTTTGGAAATGAAGATGCTACAGAAGTCAACAGTTACTGTTGAAGTGAAAGACTTCATGGATATCTTTCAAGAAATCAAATGTGCTGTCAGAACTACCAATGATTCTTCATTTCTATCCACATTTTCTAGGTTACTTTCTAACTGGAAACAGTTGTTTGTATAGCTTAAGGCTCTAAAATGTGCCTTCCAACAACTGCCCAGAAAGCTCTTACAGTCCTATGTGAAAGCAATTAAAAACCAGACCTGTTACTTTACAAAAGCATACATAAGGATACCCTACATACTTACAAAACAACTAGCAGAGCCTTTTAGTTCTGCTTGTCTTCTGCTTCGCTGAGTGAACATAGACATCCAGTTGCTTCTTTTGCCCCTTCCATCCAGCCAAGTCAGGGCAGGAGGAAGACTAGGCAACAATATCCTGTCTTTGCAGAAAACTTCTCTGTTCTTTTCTCTAATCACAATTGTACATTCCAGTGTGAGAAATCACCAAAAGGTCTGTCCTGCAGTATTGGTTGGGTATGGGATGTTTCTCCTAAACTTCCATTTTGTAAAACTATTTTCCTCCAGAGAAGCAGCCACAAATCTTATAGATCAGGTGATTTTACTTACAAAGGCTTTGATCTTGCACAGCTCCAACTGAAGTGAGTGCTGCTGGCAACATTGGGTTTGTAAACTGTAAATCCACTTCAGAGTCCTTTAGGATAACAGGTACAGTAAATAAAACCTGTATGTATCATTTTCTGGTCAGGGGAAGTAGTATCAATGTGGTATGAACAGCCAAACTTCCTGTCTGCCTACAAAGTGAACCTCTAGTTTTATAAATAAATTCACAAAATATTAAAATGGATGCCTGTTAAGGAAAGAAATGAGCTTAAATAATTTCTTTCCCAAATGATGACCTATTATTAATGAGCTGAACCAGTGCCGTAATCTAATGCTGAATCCTGTCCCTTGAAAGGGGAAGCAGCATCCTGATGAAATAGCATGTGTAGGTATTTTGGCTTTATATTGTATTTTAACTGTCACACGTGAGTATTAAAAAAAAAAAAAAAAAGGTGGATTTAGGGCTAGGTCGTTACCACGTATAAACAGGCAATGGTTTATTGTGGAGTTGTGCTTCTTTGCAAGTGTTGAAAGTTAATCTATAGATTCTTCCCTGGTCAAAAAACCAAGAACCAATTGCTGCCTTCACTATAAGCCCTGTCAGGTAGGAAACTTTAGTACTAATATAAAGAGATTTTGCTATTGCAAGGCAAAGGCAAAAAACATTATTGTACCTAAATGTCTCTTCTTATCAGTATTTTGAATTGTACACTTGACTGCAGTAGAACATTGTGTCCTGAGACACATGAATGGCCTTTTCCTACAGTATTTGTGTTACCTGAGTGTGACGAAAATGTCGTATTTCATCAAAATCTGTGGATTTTGCAGAGTTTCCCAAATAGTTATGACATAAAAGAATTTTAAGTGGCAAAGCTCATATCCCCCTTGTGGTGGTGCTGTTAGTTGCCTGTTACATTAAGTGACTATGTACATTTTGGAGACTATCCCAGGCTTTTTTCAGAGAGGAGTAAGGAACATCATAGCGCTGTTTCCCACTTAGCTGCTGTTCCTGAATATTCTTCCTAGACAAGAAAACAGTATTGTCAGTAACCAAAGAACTACATTAATTCCTCTTGTAATGTAGATTTGTGCGGCAGATATACCGTGAATTAATTTAGAATTGGCAAAGATCTATCTTACCCAACTTCTGTTGATTTGTGCTTGTGATTTAATTATATAGTTATTCAAAGCTTCATACACAGTTCAGAAAACGCTTGATAAACTGACGGATTGGTTCGTCCTTTTTGGTGTATCTTTAAAATAAGATAACCCTCCCTACCCCAGCACTTGAAACACCTGCTGAACAGACCTTTTGGCAGTTAAGATTTTGCAGTACTTGTAACATTAGTCCTGCAGTGAGCTCTTTGCCAAGAGTTCTTATTTTTGAATCATGGCCCAAGAATATTAGTCCATGATACAAAGTTAGTGTACTTGACTATACATAGCATCAGCCTGTTTACAGCAATACAGGATTACAATTTAAAATGTAGGAAGACACAGGCCAAGCTACTGCTACCTACCCTTTACTACCATATGTCCCTCACCTCTTGTCTATGCAGATTTTTTAGCTGAGCATCAAAAATTACTGGAGATAGTTACGCAGCCTGTCTAGGTGTAGGTTCTTGACACTTGTGCAATTTATTCCTGTGGCCAGAAGTATTTGCATGATTTGAAGAGTGTGCATTTAAATCACCAAACTATAAATTGATTCCTTAGGCCAGACATTCAAAGAGTTATCTATGCCTTTGTACATATACTGAATTCGGACTGTACCTTGTAACTCATAGGCTTTGCTTTGATACACTTATATAAGACCTGATGGTCACTTTGGCTATATATGTACTAGATGGAGGTGGAACACTGGCTTGAGTCTGTGTCTACTTGTCCCATTTAACCGTGAGCTTGTTTCCTGAAACGATTTTGGCTCATGTCAATATGAGACATGCCTAAGTATGGCTCAGGAGGGTGCAAGTCAGGGGCTATTCTAAACAGGCAAGGCCATGCTGATTTGGAAGGGAGGGAGTTTAGGTGTTTGGATGTGAGATTGGCACTTAGCCTCATGATCCAAAGAAGAGGCCACTCTTATGAGGTAATAGTACCACTGTTCCAGTGGGGCACTAGTGATCAGGAGCAGCAAAAGAATAACGTACTAGAAACCTGGAAAAACTGACAAAAGGATCCTTGCCTGCCTTCATGGATCTGAACTCGGTAAAATTAGAATCATAGTAGATGTCAAAAGGTTTATGGGAATTGTATATTTTGAGTTTCTCAGGATTGTGATTCTTTTAATTAAAATGAAAGGGAAAACCACAAGGTGAAAACTCGGGGAACGTCTTCTTGTGGAGAAGACGATGAGAGAGAACGAGAATGTCTATTCCTGAAAACTGAGCACACATTATAGAAACGTCATCGTGAGGGGTTGTATTTAATAAAGAAATTAAATCTAGTGATTGAAGTGTGATTTAATCCTGTTTCAAGCAAAAACCTCCACAATGTTTTAAATGTAATGTTGATACCAAAATTGCCATAATGGTAGAATTTCAAAAAGGAATTGAAAGCCAGAATTCCATTACAGAGATTGCTGGTGAATTCTGCAAAATGTTAACTACATTGATACTAATCTCATGGTAGAATGAATACGCTAAATTCTTAACAAATTGTATTCAAATCCAAAGTGTATAAAAGCAGACGTTGTTCTTGAACCTGAAAGTGCCAGGTAATCGCTTTGTGCATCTCTGAGAGGATTACCTCACACAGAAGCCTTTATTTTAAATGCAGGCACCATTACAATGAATCACTCGGATTGGTCCAGTCCAGGAAGGAATTCATGAAAAACAAACAGCCCATAGAAAGATCTACAGAGGATTCCCTTTCTTACCAGCACTCAGGTTGGTTCATAAATACAAACATGACTCTTTGTTTATCATCAAAAACAATACAGTTTTACCAGACTAGACTAATTGATGAAAAAGTTGAACGTAGTAGCTGGTAAGTGTTGAGGGTTGGAGGTGCCTACCAGAAACAAGCCATGCCAAATGCCAGTGCGACTGCTGGTGCAGTTATTTTGTAGTAACTGCCACATAGATGGGAAACTTTTTTCGGGGTTGTATTCTTTCTTGGTTTTATAAGCATCTCTTTAGCTGTGCCAGAGATGTATGTTGTAGCTCTGCTGGTTTTGCAAAGCATAGAATATATGAATAAAAAATACCAAAAAGTATAGGCATTACTTAGAATTGTAATTCTACTGTTAGACAGTGGATGAAGTGTATGGATACCACGCTAGTGATGCTGATGCATTGGTGTTCACTGTGTTTCTGGACAGAAAAGCTTCTGTTGACATTAGGAGTATGGCAGGTTCTGGAAACACTGTCAGTTTTGGGTTTCCTGTTTTATCATATTCCCTAGCCCTACGACTTGCTAGGATGCTGCTAGATTTTTGATACGTTATGTTTGTCCTGTAGTATTGCAGCACTTCTTGGACATGAGTACTACATTTAAGTTGTTCATGTTTATACAAAAGTTTCCAAAAGATGAGTTCTGTCTTTATAGATAGGAGGAAATAGAGGATAGATAGATAGATAGATAGATAGATAGATAGATATAGATAGAGGAAAAAAAGTCTCAAGGCATTTGCACTGCAGTGGAATCTTGTGTTTGATGGGGTTAATGATTGTTGGCAAGTGACAAGGCAGATTAGTCCACATTGCCACACTAAGGAAAATTTAGTGTGAAAGTAGTAAAGACTATTTTAATTTTCCATTACAAAAAATTCTTTTGGGTAGTTATTTCAAGCTCTATAGCATTTTATGTAAAAACTGTCAAGAAAACAAACGTTAAAACTAGTCTTTTTTTCCCAACAAAGAGTGTCAGTTTAGAATTCATTAGTCATCATCACAGGATTCCACTACAGTCAAAACCAAAAGGCGTAGCAAAAAATGGGTGAGAAGGAAGATGGGCAAGAAATAGGTTTCTCTGTCTAGTACATAGTAGCTGGATATTATTGGGTTTTGTAGTCTATCTGGCAGCTCTCCGCAAAGAGCAGTCAGTTACTTTGAACAGACTAAGGCTAGCACCCTGTTTTTGCTTACTTTTTCTGCCTTTAGTGCTTTGACTGACTGGGCAGTGTTACGGATTTGGCTATATTAAACATGTGGCCCACCAAGAAGGAACGCAATGGTTTCTTCCCACTTCCTTTGGTCACTAGCATTGTATGCCACGGCGCATGGAGAATGATCAAAAGCTACTGAGAACTCCAGAGCAGAATAGAGTTCCTCCCCTTTCTCTTAAATAAATGTTGGATAGCACTAACTTTCTAATGGCAGGCAACTGTTACCCAATTCCTCCTCCCTTCACAGTGCCCAACCCCCACCCCTACCCCCCCAAAAAACCCAACCTCCCAACAATGAAATCTGTTGAATTGGGGGTTTCTGTGAAGTTTGTAGAAAGGCTCTCTCACCTAATGGAGGCTTTCACAAAGATCAGCTTGATAGCTGAATTTAGCAGTGGCAAAATTGCTTAATATACTGTTTTTCTACTAAGTGTACGCCTACTAAACTGTAAGACTTCTTTCATGGTGCTGAACCTCGTGATTTTGTTGCACATGAAATAATCAGGTCACTTTAATATATATTGCAAATAAAAAGGTTTACTGAGGACAGGTATAGACAAATGATTACTGTTTTAGTAAACTTAGAATATCTTATTGGTGCCGGTCATTCAGGATGAAGATGAAAATAAGAAGACTACAGAGTTCTTTTTCTGTTTTTCAGTGTCCAGGGACTCCTTGATTCACCAAATATAGCTTCACATGCAATATTTCTTCTCCTGCTTACAAGAGATGGTTCATTGTCTTAATTTCATTTTTAATTGAATCCCCTGCACTTCAAGTCTCTCACTTGCCTTACATGAACAACTTTGGGGTCACCTCTTGAATGCTTTTCCCTGGCATGTTCTAATAGCAGTCTCCCTTAATTAGACCTTAAATCCAGCTACTTCCCTTGCGTTAATAGTTATTTCTCCTTTAACTTACCCTCTGCTTTCTCCCTGAACAACCCTTCAAAAATTGCAGTTCATTTCTGTCCACCATCGACTGAGCTATGCCAATCAAAAACAAGCAAAAATTTCCCTGATCCAGACATACCATGGCCTGAAGTAAAGGCTATTGTACTAATCAAAAAATGGAGCACTGCAGCAGCCATTTGGGTTTTATGCCATCATCATTTAGCAAAGTGCCCTTGAAAGGCCAAAGACACATTTTTCTCATTGGTGCAGATGATGGGGGGATATGCAGAGATGTATTTGTAAAATTGACAGCCTTTTTGTAAACTTACAATCTGTTAATTTAGCATCTATTAACCTAGAACTGCAATGCATGTACATTCAGAGAAAACCCATCAACACTATAAAAGCTGTGGTGTAATATTAGCTCTAATAAGGCTTGGGACAGAGTCCTCTTTTATTGTGGAGGTTGCTGTTAAGTAAAACCCAGGTAAGCCTCTGCAAAGCAGGGACTGGAAGCAGTCTAAACATGGAACTGAAGACCGGGAAGTGGAAAGGAAGAGTAGAATCTGTGAATGGAAAGACAAGAAAAGATGGCCTTGTCCTATACAGTCCTCCTTCTGTAGTAATGCTGCATTCAGCGCACAGGAAGGCATGGTGCAGTACCCCTGCCGCCTTTGTTGCAGGGGTCAGAAGGTATGTAGTGAGGGGTGTAAGAAGAGAAGAAATGCTTGCTATAGTTAACCAGTGGTATATACTACACCTCTGCAAAACTGAGTGTATCTTGAGGCACTTAAGATATGCTTTTCATCCATCATCACTGGTTATGTTTCTTATTTTTTGAATCACTGATTTAAGGTGTTTGTGTAAGACTTACAGATGTGCTAACCATTTACAACCACAAATAACTGTAAAATGGAGACAAAATTTCCATCCTTCCCCTTCATTTGACATGAATGCAGGGCTGTGAAAATACCTAGTCAATGTTTGTAAAATACTCAAATGGTACAATGATGAGTGCTGTAGAATAGGCTTTGAGGAAGGAGATAGTTTTGTACTGTTCTGCAGTGGGTAGAAAATAAGAAATTGAGAGAAAACAAAAAAAAAAAATATATGAGTGAAGTATCATTTTTGGTCATTATTCAAAGCAGAGCAAATTTGGCTTTAGATCTCTTTGTAGTAGAACAAAAATGCCATGACCTCATGACACAAAATATTACCTGTGTAATATTTTGCTTACTCAAATTTCTCTAAAAATAAAATAAAACTTAGTAGGTCAACTAACTAGCTTATTGTCCCAGTAAGGGCAGCTTAGATTAGATACAGTCCGTCATGTTGTAGATGATACAGGTGCACAAACCCAGGCGAAATTCTAGGTTGTTCTGTGGCTAACGTGACAATATGCAAACATTGTGTCTGTGTGCCAGAGTGCAGCAGGGCAGCCGCTCCCTAAGGGACAGTGGCAGGCAAGGGACTCACAAGCTGGGGTTGGTCCCACAGTACCTTAGCAAAGCAAGAAGGGCAGGCTGGGATGTAGTAGCAGGTTCAGCCAAGGCTAGTCTTTGTGCTAAAATAATATTTGATATGCTGTGACTGATGGAGAAGTAGGTGATAAAGTAATTGTGACCAGACACATAAAATCCAAGCTGAATTTTTCTTGCAACCTTTTGGAAGAAGACTGGAGTAAAGGTAAATGATTTTAAAAAAAAAAAAAAAAAAAGTTAAAGGTGAGAAAGATGAGTTAAAACCAATTTTACCAATTTTAAGGATAAACTTCCTAGAAAACTAAGCAAATACAGAAATCTCTCATTTCCTTTTGTCTTTCCAGTGCTGCCACAATTAAAGCTGCTCTGTGGAGCTGATTTTCTACAGACATTTAAGACACCCAATCTCTGGAAGGAAGAACACATCAAAGAAATACTGGAAAAGTTCGGTTTGGTCTGTATTAGCCGTGCTGGTTCTAATCCTGCGCAGTATATCAGTGAATCAGACCTTTTAACTAAATTTCAGCACAATATCTTTCTGGTGAAAGAATGGATTCAGAATGAAATCAGTGCAACACAGATACGCTATGCCTTGTGCAGAGGATTAAGTGTAAAATATCTCATACCGGATTCTGTTATATCCTACATTGCACACCATAATATCTACACAGAAGAGAGTGAGCAGAAGAATGAAGGTGACTTACTTCAGCCTCTTAAATTGCATAACGCAACAGTAAACCCACTAAATGACTGATGTCTGTAGTGTGTGAAGTGGACAGACCTGGCATTTTTTCATGTAAAGTTATTGAGAAAGTTGTTTCTTGTTAATAAAGTGAAAGTACATTAGTCCAAAATTTGTTGAATTCATGTAATGTTTTAAATTCATGTTTTTGTGTGTGGTAGTGCTTAAGCAAATCGGGATGCTTAGCTGCATAGCTTAAAATATATNATATATATATATTTAAATATATATTACTGCTAAAGTTTGACTTTTTAGGACCCTCAATAACATTTTGTGTTTTGGCAGTTTGGACAAGAGATGGGAATAAATCTTTCTTTCATGGAAGCACTTAAAAGTGCACGTACCATTCATGTCACTTCTAAGCCTCCAGATTCACCAATGACAGACAGTCCTCTTCCGCAGATTTAAAGTGGGTTTAAAGTGGGTCTTTGCTTCTCTGATCCAGAGCCTTCTATAAGATAAGGTAACTGCCAAAGCCCTGGAGTAGGTAACATATCCAAGAGGAACTTCAGCTGTACCATTTGAAAATACACAATGGAAAATAAATGAAAATAGCTAAAAGGCTATCTCAGTATTTGAGCCCTAATGTTAGCCAGAAAAATGCATTTTCTTCTATGTTGGTTGCCTATTCTGCTGATTCAGTCCATCTTGTTTTCGACAGAAGACACCTTCAAAGAATATAGAATCTCTAGAAACTGCTACTTCTGTGTTTCAATGTTGTTTAAATTAGCTGAAAGCATGGATTCAGTAGTGATGTAGCATTTATCAGTAATACAGAATTAACCGCTGCTTCTTAGTACAAGTTTCCACCTAACTGGCCCTTTTTGAGCCCTCAGTTGGACAAACAGCTTCCACTGGTAGTACTCTAGAACTAAGGAGCTTGTAGAACAAGTTAAAGTAATGCCAGACACAAACTGCTTTCACTGAAAGACTGTATGATCGTTTTCTGGAACGAAGAAGGCATAAAGTAGCTGGAACATATTCAAGGAAGAAGGAATTTGCTTCAAAAAGCACACAAGATAAGCACTTGTATAACTTTGGCTAATATCCTAAACTAAAGCTATTTAAAACGTTGGTTGTTTTTTTTCCGAGTGGCATGAAAAATGAAGAGTAATATGGTTAAAATGGATCTCCAGATAATCATTACCCTTACGGAAGTTACATGGAAGGTGAATGTTTCATTCTGTTTAAATCAAGTCATCCTGCTGTCATTAGAAATCTCAGAGGTTCAGCCTTGTGGAAGGATTTAAAGGCAACACTTCAACAATAATCGGATTAGAAGGACTT
>VYXH01009761.1:84459-142142 GCA_013397275.1 Burhinus bistriatus | reverse complement strand
TTAAAATAAATAAAAGGCAGCTTCCTTGAGAAAATAAAAGAAAAAAAAAAAAAAAAAAGAAATAAGATCTTAATAGATATTAATCTCCAGTAATACTTAAGGGTCAAACATGGTACTTTCCTGAATTGTAATTCTGTCATCCTACAGACAGTTTTAGCATGAAGATGCCTTACCATTCTAAAGCAGCAAAATAAAATGAATTACAANTGTTTTCGACAGAAGACACCTTCAAAGAATATAGAATCTCTAGAAACTGCTACTTCTGTGTTTCAATGTTGTTTAAATTAGCTGAAAGCATGGATTCAGTAGTGATGTAGCATTTATCAGTAATACAGAATTAACCGCTGCTTCTTAGTACAAGTTTCCACCTAACTGGCCCTTTTTGAGCCCTCAGTTGGACAAACAGCTTCCACTGGTAGTACTCTAGAACTAAGGAGCTTGTAGAACAAGTTAAAGTAATGCCAGACACAAACTGCTTTCACTGAAAGACTGTATGATCGTTTTCTGGAACGAAGAAGGCATAAAGTAGCTGGAACATATTCAAGGAAGAAGGAATTTGCTTCAAAAAGCACACAAGATAAGCACTTGTATAACTTTGGCTAATATCCTAAACTAAAGCTATTTAAAACGTTGGTTGTTTTTTTTCCGAGTGGCATGAAAAATGAAGAGTAATATGGTTAAAATGGATCTCCAGATAATCATTACCCTTACGGAAGTTACATGGAAGGTGAATGTTTCATTCTGTTTAAATCAAGTCATCCTGCTGTCATTAGAAATCTCAGAGGTTCAGCCTTGTGGAAGGATTTAAAGGCAACACTTCAACAATAATCGGATTAGAAGGACTTACATAGCTACATGGTCTAAAAAAGAGATAAAAGAAACCAGAGTTCAAACTTGCCACAAAGAAAGGCAGTGAACTGTGTGGTGCAGAATCAACACACTGTTCTGAGACTTTGATTTTGAGAATTATCTAAAGTAGGGATGCCTGCAGATTTCAATGGTTACTGGAAAATGGTCAGCAATGACAATTTTGAGGAGTATCTGAAAGCACTGGGTAAGGTTCCCTTCATGTTTTTTTACTAAATATTAACTGCAACCTGTCTTAGTCTTTACATGAATCATATTTTTTCTTGTACAGTCATAAATAATTTTTGTGAGAAATATTTTTTCAGGAATGCACTTTAAGAATTGCCTTATGCAAAATTGTTTTGTCTTAAGCAGCTTCTACTTTTTACCATCTCGAAGCTTAAATTAACAGAGATTAAACTACATAGCTTGAAGAGGTAAGTGGCAGATTTCAAACTTAAAAAAACAACCATAATTTGAAAAAGAGTAAAAATTTTATGTGTAATAAAGAGACAACAATGTACTTAATGCAATTTTAAGTGTTTGCATTTGATGTAAAGTGCTAGTATTTCTAGAGAATATTGAAGGCCTTATTCACTGTCAAATACAAGTGGTATTTTTTAGGATTCTACGTAATCAGAAAATCAAAACATTAACTTATTTAAGTTAAAACAATTAGGTTATCAACTTTTTCCTGATGAGAAAGCTGGCCTGAAAGATCTGGACATTTATTTATCTTTGTTCGTTTTATTTCTCCTGAGAACTACAAGCTTCTTTTTGTGGTAGACTTTTCTGGATTAAAAGAATTCTTTTTCTTTTTCAGATGTAAATGTTGCTGTAAGAAAAATAGCAAACTTGCTAAAACCTGACAAAGAAATCCTTCAGAATGGGGATCACATGATCATTAAAACGCTAAGCGCTTTTAGAAACTACATCATGGAATTTGATGTAGGAAAGGAGTTTGAGGAGGATTTAGCTGGGGTGGATGATCGCAAATGCATGGTAAGAATTAGAACAGTAACAGACAAAAAAAAAATAGAATATTAATAATCTGAGGCCTTTCACAGACCACATCTGTTAACCATTTTGTGTGGCTATTCCTAAAATTATTTCGATACTTCTCAGTTTGCCGAGATGTGCACACAGTTTTTAGCGTGCCTTTACATGAATTTTATCAATGAATGAATAGTAACTTCAATGAAATGTTTTTCAATTATACTGGGATATTTGTTAGTCAAAAAGACATTTATGTTCAGACTTTCAGAAACTCTTCACTGAGTAATGTTTTACAGTGAAGGAAATCCACTGATTGCAGGGTCAGGCACTATTCCCCATGTGTAAGAATGGCCAAGTGCTTAGAAATTGCAGCTTTTCTTTCTTGTTCTTGTACCTGTGCTCCTTCCTTCCCAGGTGGATTTATTAGAGCGGACATGTTAATTAGCCTACTGGAACTAACATTGTTGCTGTCAATAAGCAAACACTGAGGAGTCTGCCTTATGAGCTCTTTTTGCTTGCCAGAGAGACAGTATTTTCTAACTTATGACTGATAAATACCAATTAACAGGAAAAACTTGAGAATAGAGAGTTCTTTCCTGTTAGTTTGAAAGCATGACACCTGCAATATCCTACAGTGGAGAAGTTGATAAGCAGAAGAAAATTATCTCAAGAGGGACTATAGAGGAGAAATCACATAGAAGAGAATTAATAGCTTTCCATTCTTAGAAGGATAGTGCCATTTAAAACAGATACTATTCTCTAACAGTAGGATATGCAAATTTGCTTTTGCTCTGGTGATGGCAGGAAAGAGAATGATCATGAAGATCAGAAAAAAAGAATGGCCAGCTAGCGAGTGCCTCAGCTAACCCTTCTGTATTGCTTGTTACAGATAGTAGAAGCATGATAGTGTGCAGAATACAAAATTCACAGAAGGGAAAAGCAATGTGTATTTGAGTGTAGGAGAGTGCCCCAGTGTCATAATGCGTTTTTGACTGCTGGAAGGCTCTTAATCAGGATAACGAGGTCCAGATCCACTGAACAGTTACGAGCCCAAAGAAAGACTTAGACTTAGGTGGCTAAATTACTATCAAAGATAGCAATGTTCAAAACATCTACTCAAGTGCTAAAACTGTCTGAAATCCTTGGTGTTTGTGTCAGTGAAGTACTGGTTTGTGTATGTACAGAACTGTCTCCAGCTGAGCATTACCTGTACTTAAATACCGTTAAACTCCATCTAAAGGAGGACTAAAACATCCTCTACGTGGCAGAAAGAAGTAATTGTGTTCTGAGACTGTCCAGCACGTACCTGTAATGAGTTCTTACAAAATGTGTCAGAGAACCACTGTGCTGAAAAATCAGATTCAGAAGACCGGGAAATGTGGCCCTTGCCTAGTCCTGCTTTTGAAATGCTGAATAGATTCAACACACAATTCTTAATTTCCTGACAAACGCCCTCACTATTTCATTATTTGTAACAGGCCAAAATTCTCTACCCTATTTTGCTAAATTGAGTGACGGGGAAGAATTCAAAATGTTGAACCAGAAAGAAGAAATTAGAGAAGTATTATTCTAGTCATTACAACAGCTATTTGATTTGGAGTGGAACCTAGTTCACCCTACTTCCAAGGGTTGCTTAAACATTTTATCTATTGACTGTTTAGTATAAAATGCTTACGCAGCCTTGAAAACAGAAAGTACAAACATTATGTTGCCTTTTCCAAAAAAAATGAAGGGGTAGTCACTAACCCTGACTGTTTTAAGAATGACTTAGGCATGTAACTCCACAAAAACTTTCAGAAATCCTCCATGTCCCTTTATGGCATCCAACAACAGATACCAACTGCAGCTGTACAGTTAAGGTCACCGATTAAGGTTCTCTCTTTGCCGTGTAGCAATATATCATACTTTATAGTTCGATTTTCTTATTAAAGATTTCTTTTCTACATGAAACCTCAGTTTTCTCAAAGGCAAAACAGTACAAGAAGCTGTCTTTCTGAAGCCACTTCATCCCCAATCTGATAACCATGTCAGGCAAAACTTGCAGTTGTTAAGCAACAAAATAACTCCAATGGTCTAGAAAGAGTCTTGTGAGAGAAGGGTCATGGAGGTGATACAAGAGATACTGGACTACTCCCTAAGTGGTGTTATGAAGAAAACCACCATAAAAGCAAAGGTTGAATATCATTCTTGGTGTTTCCTTTTGTCATCTGTAGCTTGTGAAACAGCATACCATAAATGGCTTAATCATTAATAGTTAGCCTATGTAATGGGAGAGATTGTGAATCAATTATCGTTATTTGTATTGTGGACTGAGCAGACCACTGAGCAAGTTTTATCCAGGTAGCTCAATGTATGAGAAGTACAAAGTAACATGGATAAGACAAATTACACATTAAACATTAATCTATATAGCAGAGCAATCATCAAGATACTAGAAGAAATAACCTTAGAAGTAATTCATCCAATAGGTATACATCATTTTTTATTTTAATGAAGAATATATCATCTAGCTAGAGTTAACATATCAGTAAAAATAATATTAGCATGGTGAACAGGTTAGATCTTGTGTATAATTCACTGAAATTGTGTTCATCTTTCCATTGTAAAACACATCTTTGAGTCAGTCAGGGTAGAGTGTAACTACAATAATTCCAAATTGATACTGTCCGTGATGAGTAAAGGCTAAAAAGTTTTGCTGATACTTATTTTAGAAGTCGAAGGTTTGACAGTAGGAATTGATACTCCTGTGATAGCATAGGCCCCCTCCTTCATTTCAGTTAGGATTTTTTCATTTTTATAGTTCATCACTCCTGGAAGCCTGTCTGAACTTTCTGGAACAGTGAGTTAATTGAGCTGGATAAACCTCAGCAGTTTCAGTTTGTCCTTTTTTTGACCTTTAACTATTGCTTCCGTGTATGCAACATGTTTAGGTGATTCTGTTTTTCTTAAGAGATCAGGTAACAGCAGTTGGTGACGTCAGTTCCTTTAAGATTTTGTTTCTGTTGGGAGGTGAAAATTCGCTACTTTGGAATCTTGAGAAACTCAAAAGCCCTTCTAGTTTAGTTAAAATGCAATTTCTCTGTTCTGTAAAACCAAAGATAGGATAGTTGACCACACAGATACGTGGACACAGGAGAGATCAGTAATCACAGTGCAAGGTACTTCCAAGAAGACAGTTGATACTCAATGCCTTCTAAGCATTACTGAAACCGTATATGGAGCATGCTGCAGCACAACCTCCTCTCTTAAGAAATGCAGACAAGACATCTGCATTCACTTAGCTCCAGAATGCTGTTGTGCTTCTCCCAGAGCTTTTCCCCAGAGATAAAAGTTAAATAAGAGTTTCTCTGTTTGTCAGTTTCGTTAAAAATGTGTTTCTGCAAGTTTAATCGTACTTAATATTTAGGGTTGTTGAAAACTTGGCAGTTTGAACTACAAAGGTAAAATGAAAGTTTACATATTCAGGAGCATATTTTATTCTTTGCAGATGTTACAAGGTGCACATTAGATGGTGTAGAAAGAATTTTAGAACATTAATATTGTATTACAATATTTCTCATATGATGTGAAGTTTGAATCAAACCTTGTGATAAAGTTTCTAGTACTTTGAAGAGTTTGTTCACGGTTTTAATTAGTAACATATATCAGATGTACAGTGTACAAAGACAGAAATTTAAAGTTAAATGGATAACTATGGCTTTGGTATTTCCCAAACTGAGTATTTGAGCCTGCTGTCTTCATTCTTGATGAAGCTCCAGTCTCATCATGAAATTTCCTCAATTTTAAAGATAAATTCTATAATATCTAGTTGTGATTAATTTAGTGAGTGTCTCTGGTATTGCACCAAGTATAAAACCTTGTTTCATGCGCATAAACTTTACTATGGAAAAAAAATTACTGTGCACAAAAAAGGCAAGACCTCATTGAAACAACAATTAACTGAAAACCATCTCCAAAAGTATGTCTCGTTCATCACCAGGTAATTTTGCCTCCCGGAGGCAAAAGCTGAGGATACATCTGCAATGTGAAATATGTACCACTAAACATAAGAACAGGGCAGGATCTGACACTAAGCAGAAAAGTTGGCCTTATGTACATTCAGTATTTGCTTAGTACATCAGTGAAAAGTTTATTCAAAAGTAAACTGAAAAAACTTAAAGGCTGAAGTTTCGTGTTCCAAGTCTTTGGACCCAATGTATCAAAGCAGATTGAGAATGGGATAGCTCAGATGCAAAAATTACTTCCCTAAGATTTTTACTTTTCTAATCATTTTGCTGCTAAAGGCAGAGAAAGTTTTTGCATTATTTTTTTCCTCTGCTGTTCAACCATTTGAATGAGACTGAATTGCTTAGCTCACGCTATCCAGAATGAATCTTTTGACAGAGACTAAGGACAAGTGATCTGTTTAAAAAATCAAGGAAGATTCTATGTTCTAATTATAGAACAGCAGAATTTCTTGGATAACTGGAAACAGCGTTAGTTGCATTAGAATTGAGTATTTGGCTAAGCAAGTGAAGGATGCTTCAGTAATTCAGAGCCTTGTGCTCTTTGGCATAGTAATTTTCTTCTTACACTGAAGCAGGAAAAGAAGTGACAATGACTGGGGACTGGTAAACAGATAAAATAGCAAGAATTGGAAACTGAAGGTGGGAAATCATACATATTAACCATTTAGTTAACCAAAACAGAATACAAGCAGAATATAACCATGGTTAAGCTATCAAAAGGGTGTTTAGGATTCCATTATTTGAACTAATAAAACTTTTAGTTGTAGTTAAGACTTGCTGGAGTAGGGTAGGGTGAGGGGGATTTGGGAGTTGTAGAATTCACTCATCAGATCTATCATACATCTTACCATATGAAGTATCTTCCTGAAAATATATAGTCATTTAACATTTATGACAGCCACGTAAGGATTGTTTATAGGCACCTGACCATTCCTTCTGTCACACAAACCAGTGCTAGTTACATGTGCTGTATCCTAGTGAAAGGAGGTAAGTTGTCTGAAACTGATCATGGCTCTGTTTTAAATAACAAACATGCCTAATGTGAGACTGATTCCTCTCTATTTTGTATTCAGGAAAAATGCAATGAAGTTTAGTTGTTCTGGACATAATTTGATTTATACTGCTGCAAGGTCAGAATAAAGCCCTGTTACAAAATCACATGGCTCATGAAGCTTATTTAACTACTCAAGCAGGCTTCCTCTGTTCCACAAATGGAATTCACAGCTGTTAACCTAGTTTAGAGTAGGTATTGGAATGAAGACTTTGCTGCCAGAAAAACAACAACCAACAAACAACATTCCAATACTTGGAATTTCAGTAGGGATCCCCCACAGGGTGCGAAGACTCAAAATAAATTGTGCCTGTCTAGTAAGATGCAAGATCAGCAATATGGCTTTGCTTGATCCTTCTGATTGAACTGTTTTGGTTTTTTACCTCTTCAAATGCTGTCCTTTTCTTTTTGGCTTGTAAGTATTTTCTTACATACTTTGTTGAAACAAGCATTGTTCCAGAATGACACTTGCTGGGAGGTGTTCTTATGTCATTGCCTGTATGTATATACTAGTCTTCTCTCAAATTGTCCTGGTTTGAGGTAAAACAGGACCAATTTTGTTCAGTAACTTTACTTTTTAGCTAGGCCTCTTCTAACTGCTGAAATTACCAGCATGTTGTGCAGAAAGCTGTTGGCTCTCACNTCCTTCTAAACTCTTAAGTCTCTCTTTCTCTCTCTCTCTTGCTTCCCTTCGGGAGCAGAGCAAGAGAGAGCGAGCATCTGTCGTTCCACCGGATTGGGCCAATCTGGCCCAAACCACGACACAAATCTAGTGCCCTCTCTCTCTGCAGTACTGTAAATTCCCCAGCTCCTTACTGGAATAATCTCTGACTTTAGGGGGATTTTAATTTAAAGGAGGTAGTCTTAATGTAGATTTCTGTTGATACTTCTGACCTTTTTACAAACTGCTGTCCACAAATTAGGAAGAACAGTCCTCCAGTCAACCCCTCTGAGGCTCCAGAGAACAGAAGTTGACTCTTGGATCTGTCTGAGGCTCTGTAAAACTCTATTTCATTCCATCTCTGTGTCTCAGTAAAGATGAGCCGTTTTCTTTTTTCTGCCTTGTTTCACACTGCATACCCTTTTGGCGTTACTGCTTATTACCTGTAAGTGATATGCTCAGCACATTTGCGCGGTGATATCAAATGAGATCTCTAGAATCTTTTGCCATATAATTTAAGATGTCATTAACTTCAGATTTGGCAGTGGTGGGTTCATGTCTAAAACCCGAGACTGATCGGAAGCTTTGAGCTAGTTATTCACAAAACTGCTGCTAACATACTGAAGCTTTGTAGGGGAGGTGGTTTTGGATGCGTTTAGCATTTCAGCTTTTTGGGAATCCTAAAAAGCTCAGAGAGTTATGAATGCAGAAGGTGCAATCAGAAAGAATCAGCTGAAAACCTGAGAACCAGACTTACCAAATCCAATTTTGAATGACAAACGATTAGTGTTATGTATAATTGCATCTTGCTAAAATTACACAGAGGATAAATCAATTTTGCACATTTATTTAAACAGTAAGTGTCTTAGAATTGATTTTGATCCTTGCACAAGGTGAATTGGATGTACTGTTTTGTACTTTTTTTCTGACATAGGATACACACAAGTCTTCCTATTTTTGTATTATTTATATACAATTTTATTTCCGTAAGAAAAAGAAATCCACCATTTCTAAGAAATAAAACATTATTCACTGTCCAAAATACTGATTCTACTCCTCCTCCCACATATTGTCACCTGCATAGCCTGGAGCTTTGGCACATTTACTTTCCTACTCCCTGGAATATGTCTCTAGTCGTTGCTTTCCTTCATTGCTCTTATGACCAAGGATTCAAAATAAGGAATTTGAACATTTAATATCTGATCCTATCTGACAGCTTACCCTTTGATGTAAAATTTGTTAATCCAATCCTAAGCCCCTTTGCAAGCAATGGAGATGCTGACAATCGTAGAAGCAAAATACTGTGCTTTTAGAAGTGTCTCATCTTTTGACTACAGTGAACTTCAATAAGCTCGTCAGGTACAGAATGCCCACATTATAACCAGTTTGTCTTTCAATAACAATCTGAGCAAGTTTGTAATGGCATAACACATTTCAGAGTGCTGTAGTTGTAGATACCTATTATGAGGCGTCACATCTGCCAGCCCAACAAGCAGTTGAGAAATGAATTGTATTGTACTACCAACCATTTCGTATGAGTTAACTTTGGGAGTTCTGTTGCTGCGTGGCTAAAAACAGGAATGATGAAATGGGAGGTTAGATTTGAAAGTGCTTCTACAAGGTTGAACCAAAGTTAGTAAGGCAAGGAAAGGCTGATACAGACTTCATCATTTGACCTAGCTGCAGGATGGCTAAGTATGTATAGCCTTTGTCCAGCAACAGTATCTTGAGGTAACATCTAGGAATACTACCACTAATTTTTCTGTTGGATTTGTTGTTCTTTTCTCAGTAGTTTATCTGTCACCAACCTGCCAGATGCAGATTTGATGAGATAAAAGGAGTTACAGGATGGAGAGATGACAAACCCTGAATGTGGTTGTAGCTCTCCTGTTAGCAGTGTGCAGCACGCCTCCTACACAGACGGTCATAGGTAGCGACTACAACATTATGGAATGCCCCTTCACAGTGACATTAGATTCTGTCTGTGATATCAACATTAGTTTATTCCATCGGTACTTCATTTGATGAAAATTTCCCTTGCCAGACTGCTTACCAGAGGGTTTTGTATCACTTAGATACTTAGTACAGATGAAAATGCTTTACCTTGAGAGGTTGTTAAATATCTTGTTGGATATATTGCCATGTTTGACGAAAAATTCTAGGATGTTTTCTTTGGTGTTATTTGTAAAGACAATACAGGACACAGTTCAAGTTGGATTTTCCTGTGTCATCTGACCTAAGCAATCACTTGCCATTATGATTTAAGAAGTATTAAACAATTACACTTGTAAAATGACTGGTCATTCTCCTAAGCAGAAAATTACTGGCTTGAGAAGGAGCATGGAGTGTGTCATGCAGTTTTAAGAGTAATGCAGTCATTTGCTGCATCGTAATATAGAGACAACACTCTGAAGGGAAGCAGAAGAAAAATAGAACTGGTAGTGCTGTGTTTCTCCTACAGATGGGAAATCAATAACATATTTTTGGTGCAAGGTGGTAGCTGCAATTCATATTCGTAAACGCAATGTGTCAAAAATCTATGTAGCATTAACAAAAAATGTTCATGGACTACTTTTAAAAAAAGATGTTGTTTTCTTTCATTCATCTGTAAAATACATTATGTATCTTCAACTGCAGAGCACGTGACACAAGCAAGCATATTAGGAATAGCCAACATGGGAATGAGAAACATTGTGCAGAGCTGGCGTCAAATGTTTTTGCCCTTAGACCTCAATGGGGAATGCAAAGTTCTCTGATAAAATAGTTTGTTTGATGAATATTTCAGTAAATTACAAAAGTCAGTATCTCTGGCTGTGGGTCAATATGACTTGCCACTAGAAGCTGGAAGTAATCTCTCTTGTAAGTCTGCAAGACTTCACTACTGTTACTGCTACTAGAGAAAATGCAAATACATAATGAATAGGTTTGTTTTATTTTTACTAAATATTTCATTTAATAGATCTACCTTGTCTCATAACTGAAAACAGTAATGAGAATATTGTAATTATCATTTCTTCTCGCTTTAATTTTCAGGAAGATGGTGTTGCTATGCACATCTTCATAATGCAAAAAAATTAAATCACTAACAGAAGTATGTGAATGGCCAAGTAATAAATGGAGAATATCGAAGTACACAAAAATAGTGTAAGACTACAGTAATTGTGTCATAAAACTAACGAAAATTTGAATGTTTTTTGTGTTCTGCGGCTTCAAAGGCTTCTTCATCTCCTGGAGGAGCTCCATTCTCTATTATTACACCTCAAGAACAAAGAGTATATACTCCAAAAGATGTGCAATATTGGTTAGAATTTTTGAGAAAAGTTAAACTGAGGCAAGACTCACTCCATTTATTTCACTCCATGAACTTTCCTTGTGCTTCTTCAGTATTTGTAGTCACACTATCAACTAATCTCGTTAATCACTATTTTCTCTTGAAGCTTCCTACAGAATTATATGCATTTGACCTAAGAAGTATTTGTCTGAGGTTTAAGTATGATCAGGTAGTAAGTAAGCAAAACTTAACCTTGCTTATGACAATCTAGGTTATGTACTACTAAGTTGAAAGTAATAAATAAAGTCTTCCATTCTTCCATTTATCCTACAAGCTGTGCAAGATGCTCAAGAAGGCAGGAGCCTTCAGTTTTAGAGAAATACTACATTTTCATCTAGTTGGTTCTGTTAACATCAGGAAACTGCAGATTTCCAGTGTCCTCAAAGTTTGTCTACTTCTCCTCCTCTTGCTTTTGGAGGAAGATGAAGAATAGGAACTGTTTGCCCGGGGATGCTGTGCTCATCAAACCCTGGCGAAGATTTTCAGTCATTCCAGATAGGAGACAGTAACTCAGTCTCTGTAATCAGGCAAACCTTAGGTAATGCTGTTATCAAAATGGTGGCAAACAAGGTTATTTTAAAAGCCTGCTTTTCTAAGAAAAGTTGCTTTACATAAAAGGTAAAGAATTTCTTTATCTTCGTAGTAAGTGTGTGCCAGGAGAGGAAAACAACAGCAACTAAAGGTTCATACGGAACTGCCTTACTAGTCTATGCAAGTGCTTGACTCCTAATTATACAATGGAGATACCCTGATCCAATCTTTAAAAGTGAATCTTTGCTCTTATATACATCAAAAGAGAAGATACTTACCAACATTTGCCCTACAGTGGTATTTTTGGAATATTGCTATTATGTTCTGACTCAAATATTTGGAAATGCTCTAAGGCAAGCATTGCTGTAGCTTTGCTGTTGATAAAGGGTGGACTTCTAGCAGCACCCGGTGCATACATAACAGCCATAGCAACTCCAGCCTCAACCTATACTCAATGTGTGTCTCAACAGAGATATTTGGAATGGAAGAACTTATTTCAGTCTGCGTTAAAGGAGAAGTTTCTGTCTTCTGTATTAGTTGTGTCTTTTATTATATGAGACATTACAGTTTGACCTAAAGAAAGAAAAGATAAAAATGCTGCTGATTAATCTTACTGTCATAAAGTGGTGGTTCCTGCTAACAAAGAAGAGGACATTATGTTCTCCTGCAATATAATCTGTCCTTTATAACCTTCATAGCAAAATAGTCACATACAAAAATCAGAAACTGTATGGTTTACTCATATCCCTTCGGTATTTACATTTCTCAAAGGGAAGGCAGAGGATGATAACCAAGAATATTGGCTGATAAAAAAGTTTGGTTAACGGTCTGTGGTATTATACTCTTTGTGGTTAACACCAAATTGCCAAAAGCAGTATCTGATCTTGACTGGAAAAACAAGAAAGCCAGAGAAAAAAGTGTGCTGTTTTCTGAGATGAAATAATTTCAATCACCCTTGGAGGCTGAAAAAGTTAACATTTGCTTGCACTGCTACAAACATTTCTCAGTTGCCCCCAAGTGTAGTAGGCTAGTGAATATCATCAAAACTAATAACTTCCACAACTGACTTTGAACATTAATAGTACTAATAAGGTTGAATCTTACTTTATCATGGTATATTGCCTTTGAATTCACATACAAACCCACAAAATTTAACTATTAAGCTAGTCTAATGATTAAACTATGCTGAGCTAATACTTAATGGATCAAAATAAGTGCAGTTACTGAGCAAAGCTGCGTATACAAATGCTTCATTCCACAGTATCCCTCACATCTACAAGTCATCAGTAGAAATAATTTTCTGATGTATTCATTTTTTAGACCCATCAGAACCTCTTAGATATGTTAACTTATAAATTAAACATTTTTCACTTTGACTACTATTATTTGTTATCTTCTATCTCCAACTGGACATCTACAGATTCAAAACATGTATGGAAGAGGATATGAACTATGATGACCATGTTAACTACAGCTTTACCCAAATGTGGTGTTCCTGCCCACATTAGCATTTGGTACATTAAAAGGATATGGCCTTTTTAAAATGTTACCTACTACTTGGTTTAAATATGTCATTTTACAAGAGTGAACAGAAGAATTTGTCAATGTATTTTCCAAATCAGAGAGTTTTTTAGCAAGGACACATGAGTTTGTCTTTCAGAGACCCATATGGTGCAAACAGACTGTATGGGACCCATAACAATGCCTTGCCTATAATTACCTATGCTGGCACTCTTTCTTGTGATTCACTTTCCATGCTTGTTTAGTCTAAAGCTTCCCAGGGGTGGAGACTGCTGGTTGTACTCATTTGAAGACAGTGGCTATCATGGTTATCATTTAAGAATTAATTGTGACATACACAAGTAGTGTTTTTGAATGCATAGTCAAACCTGTCAAACCAGGACAATGTTGAACTGGTTTTAGTTCCTAGAATGACAAGTATAGGCTGACTTCTTTTCTTAGAAACTACATAGGATGGATGCAGTAAGTTTTCCTTTAATGATAGATCAGAATTCATCTTGTCTCTATATTTAACTACTCATACAGTCAGTGGCTGAAGACTTTTACAAGGTAGACAGTAATTCCATATTTAGGCCTCAGATTCACTTCAGACAAGCTGATATAAAAGCCATGTGCTCATATTGATGTTAAACTATCCTCATGGAGCACAAATCGTCACTGCTCTTCCCCTTCCCTCTTTAACTATTTTACAGAGTGTTGCTTCTCTTTATCTTAGGGAGACGTGAAAGGCAAATTGTCAGTAAAGACTAACCAGAGTAACAAGCTGTAGGATGTAACCTCGTACCTTTAAGTAGTTTTGTGAATCAAGTTCTAGGACAGCACCAATATTCACAAAAGCTGAGTCCTGCAACACCTTACTCTCACTCTTATTCTGCCAGTTCTGGCTCAAGTAGTTCTCCAGCTACGGTTACACAAACCACGATGCTGGCAAAGTTACCAATTTGCTGATAATTCCAAATCACTCTACTCGATGCCAGAAGGCTGATTAAGACGTGTAAAAAAGAGCTCAGGATTTAAATGCCTTGTTCATCCACAGCTGCCCGAACATGGGTACTTTTTTCAGGTAGAGCAGCTGGGGAATCCTTCTTATTGTGGAAAAAACAAACTGAATCTCAAGTTTCCAGCTCCTTTTGCAAATGCAGTGTTAGGCTGCACATCCCTTCTGCTCCTGTATTTGTCAGCAGGGAGAGAGGAGTGTGCTCTTATACAATGAATTTTATTATATTTTTTCTTGCATTTGAACAGCTTTATCTCATCCTTCCAGGTTTTGGGAGGCAGTTGTGCAGCAGCTTTCTATTTAAGCTCATTTCTTTTGTAATTATCCTAAGTGTTACAACACTACAATTATTCTTCTTATGAGATACATTAATCATTTATTATACTGGAGAGAAGTTTTGCTTTAAGGAAACCAATCATAATATCAGAGAATACTACAGTAATACTGAGCATACCTATTTTGTTAGACCACCGTATCTTGGGATGGAGATAAGCTTCTTTGTGTACAAAATGGAGAAAAAGAAGGTCGTGGTTGGACCCAGTGGATTGAAGGAGATGAAATGCACCTGGTAAGATCATGTAATAGGTTTTAAATGCCACTCAATTAAAATGGTTGGATGTAATGCAGCAGGCTGTGTGGTATGTTATCTTGGCTCACTTTGACATAATTATGTATTGGTGCAGCATTTGACTTGTTTATAAAGCAACGTTTTCATTTGGAGCCATTATGCTTTTATGTCCCTTACAAAGACTGCCTGATTTCAAAGCAGTACTCTTTCTGTATTAACTGTCTGTCCAGACATAGCAGTTTGAAATGTTTACACTGAGGAAGATATTTAACAGAATGTCATTTATACAGTCTGTGAAATACACAGTATGGGAGCTGGTGAAATTATGCATTCAACAATAAGCCGTAAGGGGAAAACACACCATTGTTCTTTTAAAATAATTACAGGCCAGACTGCATTATAGCCTAGAGAACTAAAACAGCAATTAAGTTTTTGAAATGTCATGTTCTTTCAGATCATCATTTTTATCTTTCTAAGTTAACAGGACCTGAAAGAAGATGCCTATTCTTTTCTCACATAGCTCTTCATAGCATCCTCACTCTCATCAACATGGGTAAAAGGCAGTCTTCCTGCTGAGATAATTAAATCCAACCTCCATTTCCGTTCACTGTTCATTCAGCAGCTTAAATGGATGTTCTTTAAATATTCAAATCCGTAGCAGAGTTACGAAATCTTTGCAAAAGTACCCCAAACCCCTTATTCCTAAACATGATTTTCAGGAAGTACTGGAAGTCCCAGAAACCACTTTGGGAAAGGAATATATATGACAGATCTTACCGTCTGGACTACATACTTGATACAATGCAGGTAGGGAGAAACTTACTGTGTAAGTGATCGCTATGGCTGAGGTCACGGGCTTGCTGAAAGTAGGGGGGAACCAATAAAAAGGAGACTCCAGAATTTCATGTGTGTACGTATTCTCTCAATCTATACACAAACACACTACAGTATTTCCACACTACCTTCACAACAGCTTGGTGCTTCACAACAGTTGGTGCCATGAGACCAAGCATCAGCCCTTTCAGATTTTCTGCTAGCAGACAGGTTGCAATTAGCCATACAACGTCTGGCCTAGAAGTTCAACTCGCACCTTGCTGCACTCAGTCGTACACATACGTGCACTCATCTGCACATACATGAAGCAATAGCACTAGTTGCTCTTGGATTTCTCTGTATTGGCATCCTGGTTTCTGTCCCTTGCCAGCTCCGCAGTCATTATCGTTTCCCATTTCCTGTCCCCAACACCAATTTCTTTAGCCCCAGTTTCTGCTGTGCTTACTCTAATTCCTGCTCTAGCCGTACAACCTAGCCATGGACCTCCAGACCAGACCACTTTCTATACTTGACCCTGTCAAGAGGTTGATTTTAGACGTCATAAATTCAGATTCAGTTGCTCAAGTGTATGTGTCCAGTGCCACTTTAGGTACCCCAAGGTAACCTGACTGATCTGAGGCTGCTTTTTCAGAAGGCTTTGAAGAGTTCTGTATCATACCTGCCAGCTCATGCAGGCATCCATGCGCTCCTTGGCACTTGTACAATTTGTCACAGTCTGTGTCTCATGTACACAACAGTCAGTCCAAAATTACTTCATGCAAAGAAAGTAACCAAGTATTTTAGAGGCCAGTCCCCAATATTTCAATTTTGTCACTTTTGTATATTTCGTGAACTTCAAAAGACGTCGTCTTTATCTCTCAGAATCCTTGCTAATGTAACTCTCTCCATTAAACACACAGTAAGAGTCCCATTTAGCATCTTATTTTTGACCAGCTAAGATTACTAGGTCCTGTACTTTTGAGAGTCCTTTGATACAATGGGCATTTACCTCTAAAAAATTGATACTTCGATAGCTTTATGATCCTACTGAACTTTACACAATGAGCCAAGTGTTAATTTAATTCTTTCCACAGTTCTGTAGAGAGTAGTACCACATCCTTTAGTAGTTTATCGCCTCCTATTTTCTCCATTTTATTCTATGGTCTGTAGTTTGTAGTTCTTTTTCCTCTTAAATTCTATTTTATGTGAGTGACTTATTTGACCATTCTCCATTTCCTTTCGAGTTTTATTGCCCTTTTCTATTGTATTGATTGCTTCTGCTCTGTAGGTTTTTGTCACTGTTAGCAGATCTCTTAGCCCTTACTGCACACACCTTCTTCCGGGTTACCTATATAGAAGTGAACAAAACAGGTCCTAACTAAAATCACTGTATCAGTCTGCTTGTTTAAGCAATTCATCATGAAGCACTTTCTCTTACTAGGGACTAGCGACATATGCCAATAAGGTTATCGACTCAGTGTAAGGTTTTTTTAATATGTCATTTTATCAAAGTCCCCCATAAGAAAATGTGCATAACTTCCCAGGAAACTCTGCCTCCTCTTTCCTCAAAATATTCTGACAGCTTTATTAAAAGTCTTGTCTTGACATATAAAGTACATCACTTCTGCTAGGTCATACATAACCTTTGTCTTTATGTCCCTTAAGAAATTCCACCTCTTGTTCCACCAAAATCAGTCAACAGCTCCACGCACCCCCGCACATATTGTGTGCACTTCTCAGGTCTAACCTAAATAGTTTCGTAATGGAGAAGATTAAACTGCATCTTCAGTGAGATTAGGTAAACAACAGTAGGCCTCACAACTCAGTGCGCAAGATATAAACATCATTGCACCTGCTTATGCGCAGTTCAGTATGATCCAATGACCAGCAAGTAGGGATTTTTGAAAAGCTCTTATGGAACACAAAAGAACAGTCAACATTAGACATCCAGTATGATCAAGTTCAGTCAAAACTCACTGCTGTGCTGTGATTTATAGACCTAGATCAAATCTTCTGTAACCAACTACCTGTCCTTTTCTAGCCATGATCACTGTGTTGCTACAGTGGGCTTTCAGCTGATTTCTAGTTTTGTAGGTTTGAACTACCTGTCGTCAACATACAGATTCAGAACTGGGTATTCAAATTCATCCGCAAATAACTTCTTTATGTGTCCAAAATAGAGAACGCCCATTTCAAAGACCTAAGCAGTCGCACACAGTGCAAATAGAGAAGAATGCAACAGGAACACATTTGGCCCTTTAATATCCAAGATCCCAAAATAACTTCTTTTACTCCAGCTGTCACCAGAAGACAAACCCAAACCAACTGTTTTCTTTTAGGATTAAAAATAGGCTAAAATATGTACAAGCTACCCAACCTAATTTCATAGAAAATTGTTGATTCAAATTAAGGTGGACATACACATGAATGTATAATACATGTGTCCTGTGTGAAAGTTTTATTTTTAAATTATTTTCTCTTCCTAGGAAATAAGAGTGTGTGGAGTCAAGTGTAAGCAGGTGTTTAAGAAGGTACAGTGAGCCTACATCTGAGACAGAAGTGAAGAACAGTAGAATTTACAGACTTACCACCAAATCTCCAAATGCTAGCAATGAACATCATCAGTGACAAGAGCAAACACAGAAATGAAGATCACATTAGAACTGTATAGTTAGAATAAAATATTTTTAACAAATCACTTTAAAGAAATAACTGCAAATAAAACTATTTCTAGAAATGCCAATTAAAGATACTAAACACTATAAATGTGTGTGTAGCATAATTCTTGACTACACCAACATAGGACTGTTTGTTATAAAACAAGCTACTGGAGTTTAAGACCTGGTAAGCTAATTTTTTGCTTACAATGGAAAACACCTTTCCATAGCAAGGGGCCTTCAGGTAATCTTGTTTTCAGATGCTGAATTATAGTCGTAGGGAAGTGAATGAGAGTTGTGGTAAGTGGCTGACACGTAAATCCTGATTTCACTGAAGCCAGTGGGAATTTACCATCAGCTCTGATGGAGCAATATGTCACTGAAAGTATTCCACCAAAAATAAAAATCTGATTTCTCAAAATAAGTAAAGATATGGATCAATAGTCTGGAAAAACAGTACTTACAGAAGCATGACCAAAGGGCAATTCTTTTCTAAACACTTTAGCCAATATCTGCCCATTGTTTTTTTTTCCTTATTCTGGAGAACCTAATAGTAAGATCACTGCTAGAAACTGCATGTAATTGTACACATACCACATGAAAGATATGACTACCATTGCCTTGTACAATATCATTTGCAGATGTTTTTTTACAACCCATCATAGTCCTGGTGTTCTCATGCAGACTGGGTGCGTAACAAAGCATTGGCTTAGCAGTTTCCAACACTGATTTAATCACTAGTTATATTAATAGTAATTTGCAAACCAAGTGGTTATATTTTCAGTCTATCAACACACTGGATATATAATTAGCACCACCACTTCATTTCAAGTTCAAAAAGACACAATGATACAGGGGGCCTGGTTGGATCAGGCCTTTAGCACATGACACAGTATTACAAGCGTCTCCTGTAACAGCTATTATTAGCCATTTTCAGGTATGTAATCAGGGGGGAGGTTGCTATGTCAGAGTCTGAGGTGTTCTAAAGTGGGAAGATACCTTTCCTTATTCTGCTGTAACCCCTGTGCGTAGCATTGCTTTCGCCTTCTTTGGGAACCCAGCACTGAGACTGAGAGAAATTTTAGACATTCATTATGAAAATGGCAACAAATGCCACCACTCTCTCCTAATCTGAGACAGTTTTAAAATATGCACTATTATTAAGCTGGTTTAGAAAAGCTAGGAGCCTGATCTAACATTTTTTCAGACCTCCTGTATTTTCCTTCTCATGTGAAAACTGAAACTACACAGTAAAGAGATGGTTCACACCACTATCCACAATTAAACTTTGCATAATTCTTTTTAACGTTCAGCACTGAGTGAGACCTTTTTTGTAATGTAGTTTTTCTTCAATAGAACTTGGCAGTTCATAACCCTTAATTCGCCAGATGTCTTCTAATTTTTGCCTCCGGCTCCCTGCAGTCTTGTGTAAGGTCCACAAACCTTGCAGAAGGTTCTAAGTGGATCAATTAACATCTAGCTAAGTAAATCCAATTTTTAAAAGCTATTATTATTGTAATCAAACAGACAGCTTTTGCCCTTTGGGTTGTTTGGTACAAGGGCAAATTTAGCACCATACTAATAACTAATGGCTTATCAACCAGAAGCAATGTAATATGCTTCTAGTTAGGGAGAAAAGGCAGGCTCAGGAAGTACTTCCACAGTTCACATACATAAAATACAGAAATGTCAGAAATATTTAACTTTGAATACATT
This sequence comes from Burhinus bistriatus, assembly GCA_013397275.1. NCBI lineage: Eukaryota > Metazoa > Chordata > Aves > Charadriiformes > Burhinidae > Burhinus > Burhinus bistriatus. The sequence continues at coordinate 122,447 of VYXH01009761.1, read as the reverse complement.
TTCTTCAAATCATCTCAATTGCTTGTCATTATAATTGGAAGCTCTTATCTCTAGTGCAGCAACCATTTCCCTTGGAAAAGGAAATTTCGTTCGTTCATTGCTTCCGTGGTGATGCTCTCCAAATAATGCGTATAAAATTAGCCATGCTGTTTCCATAAACCTTTAACAACTTGTTATCATAAAATGTAATTTAAAACTTCCTCCATAAAATAGCTGCTTACTGAATGCATAACATTCAACAATTACTTGACAAACATCAGCCTCCCCGACTACTTTCAAAGCTACCTAGTAGCCACGACCTTCACAGTGAATTAATATCCAGACTTGCTTACTACTCAGGAATCAAACTTCATATTGATTTTATTTATTTTCCACAGATTTTCAGCTATATTTGCCAATACCAACCCTGTATTTCTGCACAACTGCATTACTTCCAGATAATGGACTTCTTTAATTTTGTAAGGAAAGACTAGTGCTCACAGCAGCAGTGTGAACAGATAGGTAAAAAGGTGCATTTCATAATTTCTAAAAGTTAAATCCAGTATTGATATTATGCTCAGTCCAGAAAACTCTAGGTGACAAAAGTTGAAGAGTAAATTAAAGCAAATGTGTTCCAGAAGCATGATTGTTCTACTTCTTCAGTTCCCACAGTTTGGGCTTTTGTGTTCAATTTCTAGGAGGGTATGGTCTTCTGAAGATGATTGGGGAACTCACTGCCACGTTTCATAGTTCTGTGGCTTTTCAGTGAAAGGCACACACAGGAAGAATACATACTTGCTGTCTTTATAGCACACGAAGGCCTGTTGTGCGTATGAAGTTTCAGCTTTATGGAAGAAGTAGACAGATAACCATGTTTTTAGCAAGCATAGTGCAACAGAACAAAATTCAGAGCCTGAAAGCTCAGGATGGCCAAACTTACTATGAAAACAGAGGCAGCAATGTGTAATACAGCTATGAGAAAGCTGCTTAGCTTTCCTGAAGATACAGGGAATTAAACAAACATTAGGGATAAACCAAACTTAATCTACCTGTGATATGTAACACTACTATAGCTATAAGCTCATCCAAAATTTCTCAGATATTGACATGATTTTTCCAGGAAAAAAAATATTTTTTGTTTGATAATGTCAACTTCAACCTCCTGCAACATTGTTGAAATATTTTGTACAGATCTCTTCATTACAAGCCCCCTATACTTATGTCTACTTCTGAAATGCATCCCTAAGTTTGGATTTGCATCTCTCTCATCCTGCTACTTTATTTCTTCCGCATAATTTCAGTCATTTCTTTGCAGATCGTGACTACAGCTTAGATGTTGAAATTTGTTCCAGTCCTAGGTATTCAACCTACCTTTAACTTACCGCTCCCTTAACTTCCTCCTGTTCCTCTTCCCTCTTTCCCTTCAACTCACTCACTGTCCAACAATGTTGCATAGTCTAGGTAAGAAGGTCTGGAATATAGCTAGTTTTCTATGGGCTTTCTTATAATTCATTCCTTCCCTTCCTCCCCCACTGGAATTTCATGATTGTTCCATACATTTCTGTGGTTGTTTTCTCTGGAAACTGCCTTCCTGTACACAAGGCTTACTTTTCCCCAGGGAATGCTGCCAGTGATTAGATCATATCTTTTCCTGCTCTGCTCTGTCCAGCAGGGGACATTCTGTTCATTTGGACAAGACACAAATTTGGGGCTTATCCCCATCATGAATTCCCACACGACTTCCAAGAGGAGCAGAAAGAAGTTTCAGTAGGATTTGAAAAGCGTAAAGTATCTGCAAATGCAAAGGATCAGGTACAGAACTGAAACCCTTTGTAGTGGCATGATCTCTAAAGAAAACAGGATGGTCTTTTAAGAGTGGAAGGAGAGGGAAAGGTGAGAGAGACGAAAAATTAGCAGCACTAATATTTTTTAACAAGTTGATTATGTTTGATCTAATGGCATAATCTGTACAGATGATATTTTCATTTGGAAAATTATTTGTTTTCTGTTTTATATGAATAATTCAAAACATACATATTCATTTTAGTGGGGGCCAAATAAGGGTATAAAACATTTATCTCAGTAGTTGAAGACTGGATATTTGATATGAGTGCAAATCTAATCTAATCTATACAAAATACATGTATGTCTAAGGGCTGTTATTTTTTTTGTTTCTATACTCTAGAAATCCACGATTTTTAAATAGGTACCAAAATATTTTGCTGGCACAAAAGAACACAAATTAAATCAGATTCCATTACCTAAAGAGGTATTTTAATGTTAATTAATATTATGAAATGAATGGTATTAATTAATCCTGTGAAATGCCTTTAATGTTGCTAGAGCATTTCATCTTCAGATATATCCTGTAGTGCCACGTAAGCAGAACACCACCCTTTGTGATTTCCATGTAATACAACTAACATTATACCACAATTTTCTCCCAGCCTTTACTGATCTGTAGCTGAAGCCAGATATTATCTTTGTATTCAATAGCCTTCACCATATTTTTCTTTCGTAAAACTCTCCAGTCACTTTTGGGATCAATGTAAACTTTTAACAAACCCAAAAGCCTCTGCCAGTTGTTGAGAAAACACCTCTATTTGTTTGCTTGAACCTGCTACCTGCTATTATAATGTAATTCCTCCTAATTCTTGTACTGCAAGAGATACCAGTCATTCCCTATTTTTTCCATGCCACTCAGATTTTCATTTCCCCTAGTATCTCAGTAAAATAAGTGTTCTAACAGAATCAGAGCCAGTAGGCTGATTCCAGTGTATAAACTCGACGGTTTTCATTCCTAGAGGCTTTTGTTTAAAACACCAGATCACAGTGTTCCCATTTCAGTCCACACCACTGAAATACTCCATGGAAACACATGGACTAAGAGCATAAAAACAGAATTGAAATAAGAGTTAGGGTTGCAGTCTACATTTATGCAACAGTCTAATTATGAAAGATGGGAAAGAATTGCTTAGTGTGATCTGTTTAACAGTTTTATTGTAAAATAAGCATAAGCAGGCTGAATGGCAAATACCTTATAACAAGAAGGTGCATCAGATTCCTAAAGAGTCTCGTGTGGGAACGAGCAGAACAGGGTAACAATCTACTGCATGGCATGAAGGATGTGCTCCACTAGATACATCCACTTTCATCTATGTCTATCATTTGGTTGACTCTACATTAAATTTAAGTGGACAGTAAAGAGCAAGAGTTCTGCAGTACAATATTAATAAAACTTCCTAGTATGTATCATATTGTAGTATATCCTTTTTGGACAGACTCATCTGTAATCACGCAACAGATTCATGGCTAATTCATCCTTTCATCCTCCATTAGTAACACATTTGTTTTGGAATACCACCTATGTGGTACTGCTATTTCTATTTTAAGGAGGTTTTTTAACCTCAGAGCAGATGTTTATTTAAGTAATTAACTCCTGTCTAGCAAAAGTGCACACAAAAGTAGAGTCCCTTCAGTATCGTGTATTTTATTACCAGGGTAATCACTTTCTCTATATTAATAGCTAATAATAAGTACCCACACTGAACACTTACCCAGAATGGCATTTCAGTTCTTCACCAATCCCTTCAATAGGACTGTCTGAAGATTAAGTTTCTACACTACGGAGGCAGAATAAAATTTTGTCTTTTAAGGACCACATTCTTATTAAAGGAGGGGAGGAAAGAAGGATGGGAAATGGTCTGCAGTTATTGACTCTAGAGTTATTTACATAACAAGAGACCATTTATCTCATGGTACAACACTATTCTAATGCTGAGCAAATTACAAGGTCAATATTGTGACAAAAGCATTTCAAATTTAAAGTATTTTATTTAAATTTTCAGCTATTTGACGGTTCAAGATTGGAGCAGAAGCATGAGCAGTTAGTTACAGGTGCATAAGCGTTATAGAGTAGTGTCCTGGTTTGAGGTAAAACAGGACCAATTTTGTTCAGTAACTTTACTTTTTAGCTAGGCCTCTTCTAACTGCTGAAATTAACGGCATGTTGTGCAGAAACTGTTCGCTCTCAGAGGGATAAGACCCATTTTTATAGTTGATGCCAAGGAATGGGACGCAGAGAGGCTCTTGCTTATCCTTATTGCTATAACACCCAAGGCCAGCTGACTTTGTTACTTGCCCTGTTGGAGAGTGGGAAGCGGAAAAGTGTAGAGGGGTCACACCTGCGGGGAGGAGCAGACAGGACAGGTGAACCAAAACTGACCAACGGGGTATTCCATCCCATCTGCCTCATGCTCAGTATAAAAGCTGAGGGATCAAAGGGTCAGCCCTCTTTTCTTCAATGGCCGGCGTCCGAGGAGGACTCTGTCTCTGCGTCTGCCTTTGATCCTGATCCTGAATCCAGATCTGGAATCCAGTTCCCGTCTGTCATTGAGCGCAGTCCAGGACTTCCCCAGTGCCTGCTGGTGACGTGATTGTCATCCTGGGAGCTTGATACGGTTTTGTATATATTTCATTATTTCCTTTTTATTTTATTATTAATATTTCATTGAAGTAGTTTAGTTCCTTCTAAACTCGTAAGTCTCTCTCTCTTTCCTGCCTCTCCTTGGAGAGAGAGGTGGGGGAGAGCATCTGCTATTCATTTTCATTGGCCAATCCAGCCCAAACCACAACAAGTAGCTAACATTTAGAACTTGTTTGTGCATGTGCAGAAATATACAGAGCATGATTATCAGCAGTAAACTGCAAAGATGTGCAGTTCTTAAAAATACTTTTATCAACATTGTGGAATCACTTTAACAGCTTTCATGTAACTGGTTGGCGTTTGTTTCCCTTCCCCTTTCAGTTACACAAAGCAACAGTACAGAACTGCAGAGTTGAAATACAAGAAAAGGTGAAGGGCTAATGCAAAATTGTACAGGAATTTGAAGTTACACTGAAACCGAAAGTTCCCCCTCCGTCCTGATGTTCCCACTGAATTTTTCTCAAGTGCTAGCACTTACTACAAAAAGGAGATATTTATAATGCAATGCAGTCACCATTATAATTTGTTAGGGCTTGGAACCATAGCATATGGGGTGAGCTCACTGAAATTTAACATTCAATCCAGTGCAACAAGACTACCAGCAGTTCATTGCTCCTCTTCTCTAATTCTAAATCAGCATGATTCAATTCATCTTTTCTTACCAAGACACTGATTCTTATTATCTATAACCATTACAATTTCCAACACTTCCCTCCAACTGGGCATGTTAAGGGCATGCAGAAGAAGTTAACACATTTCAAGAAGGTGTAGTAGTACTTCTGTGAAATAGCTGTGTGATCTTTCACTCATCCTGTCAAGCAACATGCTGCCATTCTTGATGATGACACTTCTCAGTATATTTTTGGAGAGGAAAAGGGGAGAAAAGAGTCATTTTATATATGTTACAGCAACACAGCAAAGAACTTATTCAAACACACTACCAAGCAGCTCCTCCAAACACTCATTTTTAGGTACAACAATGTAGTTCACTGTAATGCAATCAGTCCTCTCCACTATAATCCTGATGCCACTGTTCATCAGAGACACTTAATTACTCAAGACAATCCTTAAGGGCAACAAATGATCTAAAATACCACTACCTAGAAAGCTAGTCATCACTACCCCTTTATTCCAACATATATGTTCCAATAAACACAGATCCTTTCTCAGTTCCTAAGAGCTGCTCACAGATTGCTCTGAAAGAATTACTTGTGAGCTTTAGATCTATTATACCTAAGAAACAGCAGAAAGCCCAGAACAGACTTTCACAACACTCTGCAGCAGTAACACATCATACAGACTTAATCTGAGATTGGCTTCAACCAATCTCAGACAGGGGGGCTGATTTAGGAGCTAGACAAACAAGAACTGCAAACTAGATTTCACGCTGTCCTAAATGATGCAGAAACAGATGACTCATTCCCTAGCAAGCAAAACACAAAATAAGTAGAACATCAGAGTTCCATAGCAAAACAGTCTTGTTCCAGCTCCTTAAGGACCAAAAAACCCTAAATTTACGTTAGAAACTTTCCTTGTCATTTTTGTGCAATGGAACAAAAAGTAAATGTCTCCCAAAAACATATGCAGGATTATTTCGGAGAAAGTTTTTTGCAACACATGTACAATCCTTTATAATGCATTTTTCTCATGCAGCAAGTCTGCCTTGCAGACATTTGAAGTATCACATTACACAGAATTCCATTTCTGTTTCTAACTCCCAGCATGATGACATATATTTTTGACTGTATTTCCAAATGTATTTTGGTGACCAAAGAAATAGGCACTTAAACAGCTGAAGGCCACTCAAAAACCTTACCAGGTGCTTAACTTTTAGTTAAAATTAACAGGTGATAAGTACTTAATTTGGTTGAACATCATGGGGATTTTTTTAGGAGAGCCTTTTTCCCTCCTCAGCCACATAAATGTTTTGAAAAGCTGGCCCAGTGTCATGCAGCACTCCCACTCAAGCTTGTGTAACTTCAGGAACATCTAGTTGCCTTCTCAGTCACATATACCCCTGAAGTAAGAGAATGGTTTTCAGTACAAAAAAACAGACAGTTTGGATTAATCAGATTCTCTCATCAGACACTAAAGCCATCCAGAGGGACCTTGACAGGCTTGAAAAGTGGGCCTGTGTGAACCTCATGAAGTTCAACTAGGCCAAGTGCAAGATCCTGCACATGGGTCGGAGGAATCCCAAGCACAAATACAGGCTGGAGGGAGAATGGATTGAGAACAGCCCTGAGGAGAAGGACTTGGGGGTGTTGGTTGATATGAAGCTCAACGTGAGCTGGCATTGTGCGCTTGCAACCCAGAAAGCCAGCGGCATCCTGGGCTGCATCAAGAGTGGCCAACAGGTCAAGGGAGGTGATTCTACCCCTCTACTCCACTCTGATGAGACCCCACCTGGAGTACTGCGTCCAGCTCTGGAACCCCCAATATAAGAAGGACATGGACCTGTTGGAGTGGGTCCAGAGGAGGGCCACAAAGATGATCAGAGAGCTGGAGCACAGGCCTCTATGAAGACAGGCTGAGAGAGCTGGCGTTGTTCAGCCTGGAGAAGAGAAGGCTCCGGGGAGACCTTATTGCAGCCTTCCAGTATCTGAAAGGGGCCTACAGAAAAGGTGGAGAGGGACTCTTCATCAGGCAATGTAGCGATAGGACAAGGGGTAACGGTTTTAAACTGAAAGACGGTAGATTTAGATTAGATATTAGGAAGAAAGTCTTTACTCTGAGGGTGGTGAGGCGCTGGAACAGGTTGCCCAGGGAAGTTGTGGATGCCCCATCCCTGGAGGTGTTCAGGGCCACGTTGGATGGGCTTTTGAGCAATCTAGTGTAGGGGAAGGTGTCCTTGCCCATGGAAGGGGAGTTGGAACAAGATGATCTTTAAGGTCTCTTCCAACTCTAACCATTCTGTGATTTTATGATTTGAAGCAGGAATGCCTAAATCTTAGTGAAGTGGAGGCAAATGTAGAGTACGTCACCAATTAAAAGAAATAACATTGTTCTCCTTTTAAATCCCCCCTTCACCATGAAATAAAAAAAGCCCCAACACAAAAAAAATCAATAGCAAAATAAATACAGTTTTCAATAACAGAGCTGACCAAAGATTCACTACAGTTCGTCTTTGAAGCATAACACCTCAAGACACTGGATCATGTGCCTAAATACAGGATGGAAGGCTTCTTATCTTGCCTGGTAATTCCTCCTCCTAAAAATATCTGTATAAGTCAGGAGAAAAAATAAAGGTAACAGGTATCCACAGAAGAAGGCACTTATCATTCCTTTGTGAAGTAAAGCTCTTCCTGTACTCGCTACAACTTTTTTGGAGTGCATTATGTGCTGTTGTGCAACATGTGCACTACATAGGACAAAAAAAAAGAGTTCATGAAACAGCTTGGGCAAAGCAGGAAGATTTCCTTTTCTTCCTATTCCTTTCCTTGAACCTGCTTTGGCAGGGGGGGTTGGACTAGATGCTCTCCAAAGGTCCCTTCCAACCCCTGCCATTCTGTGATTCTGTGATTCTGTACAATTCCTTTCTGGTGCAAATGTTCCTTATTTTTAGAAGATTCAGCCTTGGAAAGCTATACTATGGGTCATTTCAGTACTTAATTGCTGATAATTTGATGCCTTTGCAATGGAAGTATTTGCTGAAATAACATTCTTTTCATTCTTTTTTTTTCACTTGAAAGGATAGCAAAACTACCTGTAATTGCACTAAGGATTTCAAAAGTAGGCATTTCCTTGTTTAAGATTAATGCAAATATTTTTACTTGTTGTAACTAGATACCTAAATTCAATCTACTGTCTGCATTGCAAATGTGCTTGAATGGGATTCTGCAAGGTACTGAGATCGCTACCTTGATACGAAAACTATTAAAACACAATTCTATCCAGTGACAGAAAGCAAAAAGTTATGTAGATGTGCCAGCTAGATAAAAGGCAGATTACTCCGCAGCCTGCATGGTCAGACACTAATGAAAAATGTATTAATGGGGGGAAGAGGAACAGTTTTGGGCTGCTTTTGATAAATCTGAACTTTCAAAGCATCCCATTAGAGATCAGTCTAATGAGCATTCATTTAATAGACACTCTATAAAAGGTTATAATAATAATACAATGTCTTCTTTGAAATTTCAGATATCTCTGGTTGCCACGCAGTAATATAACCTTTACTCACAAGTGAAGGATATGTTGTTGAACAGAGATAGCAAATCAGCCTTCAAAGGCAATGAGCGTATTTCAATGAATGGCAGGCATAAAGCAATTTCTCAGCTGTCTATTAGTAGAGCTCATATACCTTCCAACCATGTTGTACTTTGCCACTGTCACTGTTACAACATGGTGCTATTTGAATCCTTAGGACTGCTGCCTGAAGATGTAGCTATATTAGTCAGGAGGAGGAAAAGGGATGAATTTTTTCCCCTCTCATGCTGAATATTGTTCTAAAAGACTTTTTTTTCTGCCTTCAAAGGCCCGTTAGTTGCAATCTCTTGATAAGAGAGCTAATTCAGGCAGCAGTCCTGCCCAAAAAGTTCATCTTTCAACTGGGAAGCAGTGGAGCACAATACCCTGATAACCAATACACTTTCTTTTCCCTGACAGGGTTGTCTTTTACTAGCAACAAAGGCAATGATAAACATCATTCTAACACATATATAGCTTAATACAAAGACTTCTGTTTGTGTTTGGCAAGTTAGAAAAAACTACCCATGTATCTATATTTTTACAAGTAACACATTTCATTTCAGCACAAGACTTTGTTTTCCCACTGTCATGAAGGGAGACTCGCCATAAAGAGTCTAATGGTACTGAAGAAATACTTCCCAGCTCAAGCTCTTTTTTCATTGTTGCTATCACAGGGGCCAAAGCTGATGCTTCACTTGCACTGTTTTCACACACCTGGCAGTCTGCCTATGTTCATAAAAAGGAGATACTTGTTTCCATATTGTTTTTTTCTCTGCTCAAACCTCAGATCATCTGGAAATTCCCATACAATCAAGGTGAAGCCAAACAACTGATAACTGTAACTTCAAATACAGTCTAAAAGGAGCAAATGGGAAAAATCTCTAGAGACTGGAGTGGATACTTTCATTTTGCACTAAGTACCAAATAGTTTTAGCAAGACAGAGGTAAACATGGTTGCTCTGCCTTATTCATTCAGCTTTCTTAAGTTCTTTTTGGCAATGTTCTAGGCAAGCTGTTATACTAACTATATAGTGGATTATAGACAAAAATATACTTTAACATCCATCAGTAAGGATTCTTTCTTTGTCCTTCCTTCCTTCCTGCCTCCCATTCTTTCATTCTTTCCTTCCTCGTTTCCTCCTTTCCTTCCTTCTTTCCTTCTTTTCCTTCTTTCTTTCCTTTCTTCTTTCCTTCTTTTCCTTCTTTCTTTCCTTCTTTCTTTCCTTCTTTCCTTCTTTCCTTCTTTCTTTTCCTTCCTTCCAGATTAAACCCAGTTAGTATAGGAAAAAACTCACTGGTATAGGTCTCACCATTTCTAGGAAGCTTTTAATGGAAATTTGGAAAAGTAACTTTCAAATACTGACTTAAAAGTAACTCTCCTAATCAATTGCTTAACTTCCTTTTCACATATAAACTAGAGAAAGATGTTGCTGTGATCATGACTCTGAATTTCTGGGGAATTCTTTCCTAATCTGAGATTACGTTTAGGTCTCAGTTTTTCAATTTGGATATCACCTAGTTCAATTCTTTTTTCTTTTCCTCTTCTAGCAAAAGACAGTCTGCCATGCTGTTATGTTATATATCTATACCTGTATCTAGATATGTATCTACATCCACATTTACATCTACATCTATAAATTTTCTACTAAAATACATGTTTTAAGAAACTTTATTTTCATTTGTATCTTCTTTGATATTAAATGTACATGGCCCTTCTTATCAAAAACTGAAATTACTGTATTTATCAGTTCCCTATTTCAATTCAGACATCCAGCAGCAACATCAATAAATCAGATATAAATTATCCTTTCCCCTGCTTTGCATGCATGTGCATGCAGTTCCTGAAACCACATGGTATCGCTGCTATTAAGAACGTATCCTGTCAGATATCTGGCAGAAACCTTAACTTCAGCAATGTGTCCCAAGTTATTTTGCTTGGTTCACCACCAACAATTCTTAAATTGACTGATTATATACACGCTTAAAGAACCATCTTGCAGTGTCAAGTATGTTACATTTGCATTTTAGTAACACAGAGTATACCAATTCATTTAACTACATGACGTAATATTTGGATTTTTCAAATTACATTTTTTTAAAGATGAATACAAATTTCCATCTTAAATTCTATTTCTATCAAATAACTGCCAACTTAAAGCCAGAAATTCACCACAAGGACAGACAGACATCTAAACGCCACTGTTACTACAACAAATTACTTTCTAATAAGTTCCAGGATGCATTGGAGAATTAAACACTGGTTTCATTTCTCGAATAGGATATGGCAGAGTGAAGCCAGAACCTTTCCCACAGCGGGAGTGCTGTTGTGGAGCTGGAGCTGGAGACAGAAAAGAATAACCGTACAGCACAGTGAGAGAAATAAATTTAGGAGATTTACAACACAGAGCATCCCTTAATCAACAGGAAATAGAGACTTATGCCTAGGTTCTAAGAGATATACAACAACACGGGATGATAGCATTCAGTTACCTAGAAGATTTTGCTTCTAGCTGAAGCAGTAAAACTGATTTATGGCAAAAAAGAAAGCGTTCAGGAAACAGATACACTCACCTATCTAGGAATTTTCCTAGGACTAGGATAACAGTTCTGTAACTGCCCTACACTGGTAGCAACACAGTGAAAGAAAACAAACAGGCAGAATATTATTGTGGGTTTTTATCAACATATCTGGACCTAATGTACAGTCCTTCTGGGACAGTGACTTAAGGTCCTTAAGGTTATCATAAGAATGTTTTTAATCTTTTTCTAAATGGCTACAGTGAATTCAAAATTGTACACTAATTGCAACAGCTGATACAATGTTTTCTGTTTATCTGGATTCTAGAACTTCAAGCAAAATCTTTCCATCATCAACTTATACCACTTATGAGGTATGTGAAAACTTGAGGTCTAAGATATTTGAAAGTATTTTTGTAAAGTGTTCTCCAGATGAGGTAAAAGGACTATTTCTGTTTGACAAAATTGATTCTTTAAAATGTTATTCTAATGGATGACACCCTGCATTAAAATGACATTTCAGCTTTTATAGTCAGGCATGAACAAGCTAAAGGAGATACATGCTTTCTTAGCTAGATTGTGCTTGTCATAGAAGCATCGAAGAAAAAAACCCACACTGCTTTCTATAGATTCTTTTAATTCAAAAACCATCAATCAGTATTCCAGTTCAATGTCTGAGTGATGCAACCTTTATCTGATGAAGATAAGAAGTGGCATTTGCAATTACAAAACTTTGCCACAGAATAAATACAATTAAGTTATAGATTACAGTTACAGATATTAATGCACAGCTCATGCAGGGAATTCAGATCCTGAAAGAATCTTTGAGGGGAAAGCTTAGGCAGCCTTAATTGCAATGACAAAGCATTTAAACTGCATTCAAGTATTCAATCTGCGTTACTGTTAGCCCAGGAGGAAGCATGCTTTAGTGGATAACATAAAGGATTATACTTGCTAACTTGCTCTGACGAGTGGTTTATTTCATGACCTTGGCCAAAGCATGTCACTCCCTAAGTTTTCTGATTTTACAAAGGCTAATGATTTTTACTTGCTTCCTTGAAGCCAGTAAAGAGCATTGAATAAGTGCTTAGGAAAATTAAGGAACAAATAAATTCAGTATTCCCCATTTATTTTGAAAATCAAGGTCAGCTTTATCTATTGGCTATTATTTCTCTGCAGCATAATTTTTAATAATACAAACCACTTTAATAAAAGCAAGTTCTCAAGCCAGTAGGAGCTACTGGATGATTTTTTATTATTCTCAAACTCAGTAACATGATCAGTAATGATATTAGGAAGTCTCTAAGAGCCAAGCCAAAGTCCGTCCTTAGAGAGGAGGAAGGCTTCTAATTAATAAAGCGTGTAACACCTGCATCCAACTCCATCACCAAAAGCAGATGGAGTAAGAGAGATAAGAATGACTGCAGACAGAGTCATTGACAAAAAGAAAAAAAAAAATCCAATGGCAGGAAGCCAATTATTTTATTTCTAAAAGAGTGATTAAAAGCATATTTTTGTGCATCTGTTTAAATTGAAGGTAAACATGAACTGTGCCAAACTGGCAACTGCAAGTTGTGTGTACGTCGTCACCCTACCACATCATCTGCAACCTGTCCGTACTGTTCTGTCAACAAGATGGCAGAAATGTTCCTCTACTGAGATGTGAATGAAGGAATTCTCCCTTCTCTTAGGTGTCAACAAAAAGTTTGTTCCTGCAGATTTCTGTTTTGGCATGATCCGCTAAGAACTGACATGAAATAATAAGTGTTTAGCCAAGATCCGTATGTACAACTGGTCAAAGTTCAATTCCTTTTCTGTAGGGTCCAGACCTGAAGAAGCAAGCAAGCTTAAGAGTCAGAAGTCAAAACGCTGACCAACTCCAAGACACTGAGGTAGGCTTGGTTATACTTAAGTGTATCTGACCTGGCAGGAAAGCTTATAAGCTCAGGATATCCAAGGTAGTTTAGTGCCATTTGGTATTGGGGGAGGGCAACCATTAACAAGTAGGCAATCCAATACTATTTGCTGAGCCCATTTTGCAAATGACACCTTTTGATTCTGTCTTCTCCTGCTGTACACATCTCCTCCTGCTCCTGCCTCTTCTTAGCAGATTATCTGCCCAGTAGCTGACGACTGTCTTCACCCAGCTGAATCCCCAAGGCCTGCAAGCCATCTTCCACACTGACAAGAAGCGGACTGCCCCGAGCCCGGTGACATAGCACCTCTGACAGTTTTTGCAGTAGCAGCCATCACTGAACACATTTCAAGTGATTAATTTTCTTAAAAATAAAAATAAACCTAGTGAGTGCACATGTGCTAACAAGTTAAAAATAATAATAGGTGTCTGTGACCATGCTGCTTGTGTCTGAATCCTTCAGGGGAATTCAGTTGCTAAGAACAACTTAAGCAGCTTGCCATATTTCCATGTGTTAAACAACAACCAAATAACTATAGGCAAAAGTCCCAGCTGTCAAGCATGAGGAGTGTAGGGGCTGATCGGGGGAGTAAAAGGCATTTTTCTCCTGTGTTATATATGCATATTAGATAATTTAAAAGGAAAATGAAATGAGGCAAGGACAGAGTGGGATGCATGCTACTGTCTCTTCAAAATACCATTCCCAAAAGTTTGCAGAGAAAATTGTTTGACCAGTAGTTCTGTTCTTTATCTAGTGTTCCTAACTGTCCTTTACAGCATAACCTGTGCCAAGGAGAGTGCATTACCTGCTCCTTCAGACAGCAAGAAGGCTGAACTTTGTCCAGCTACCCATATAGGATTTCACTTCTGAGCAGGTCTCAGGTACAGTGAGCGGAACTGGAGGCAAGTGTTAGAAGGAGCATCCATGACTGCTGACTCATTCCACAGAAACATTTGGGCCTTGCTTTTCAATCTGGTCAGTCTAGGCTCTTTTTATCAGATGTTTTGTTTCAAACTGCCACTAATCAATATTGATTTGTAGGACAGAGGCAAGAAAAGCCATCTTTGTTTCTTTATATGCAAATAAAGACTGACAACGTTACTTCAGCTTTTAAGAAAAGTCTTTTGATTTTTCCTGTCTTTGCTCTATTTCCCAGGTCTTCCTACTCAGCCATAAAACTTATCCCTGGGTTGAAACCTGACACACAACCTATGAGCTCAGAGCTTTGTTTTTTAGTACACATACTGGAAAACCTGAAGACGACACGTCCCTCCCCCTATTCCCAGGGCTCAGTACATCCTATACATGGCATCCCTACGGATTTTACTGGTGGTCTTGCAAGGAAAGGATACTGAGAACAAAATAATCATGACAATTAGGAGAGGGCACCTTTTCTTCATTTCCCTAAACTTACACTCATGGCATAGGAAGGAAATATTATTTTGCCATTTTGAGTCTGTCTTTACGCATGTAATGTATAAACAATAAGCACAGAGCAAATAGAATGATTTCTAAGATTTGAAGAGGATAATAAGTCAAAATTTTAAAGCTGAAATGTGACAAGAGGCAGGTCAGTATAACCAGCAAGGCACGGACCCAAGAGAATGCTGAGAATACAGTGGGTCAGTGATCTGCAGACTTACAATTTTCCACATAGGGCTTTAAAAAAATTGTGTTAACATCATCTGTACTGTCTCTTGGCTCCATATGTATTAGGCAGGCATTGGAGTGTGGTAGAGGTTTTACTGCCTATCAAGATATTGATTTGTAAACTGAAAATTCTGTTTGTGGACCTTAACACAACTCTCTTTAAAAGCTCATGAAGCATCACAGAACTCTGTCAAGTCAATATTTCATGTTTTATTAATTCCGTACTTAGCCAGGTCTTTGATTGGTTAAATTTAGTGTCTGTAAACTTCCTAGTTGTGTATCTACCTGAAAAGGCTCAAAAGAGCTATTTCAGGCTGATGGATAAACATGTGCTTAGAGAATTCCTAATACGGAGTTTACAAAATACACACACTGAAAAAAGTTATTTAAACAAATAATAAGGGATAGACATAAACAAAGCATCATTGTGAAAACCTGTACAATTATATGTGCACGCTGTTAATTAATTATGGCCTTATATGTAAAAGATATTCTCATCTCATAATTTTCTCTGAATGTGCCTAGCTGTGCATATCTACAGCAATACATGATACAGTTTCAGTGACTTCTGCATCTTACCAAAATGACTGGTACATAGGAAGCAAACTACTGCAGAACTAAAATCAATGAGCATATAAAATCTCTCACCATGAGCTTCTAGCATATGCTCTGATTTTAGAAGGTGATTGTAGACATTCAGTCTGATTCATTCCTCATAAATCCACCACTAGGCATTTGGAGATATAAGGTAAAACACTGAGTACCTGCTTATAAATTGGACATCATCCCTTTAGTACACTGAAGGAGAAAATGACTGCCAGTTAGAAAAACAGTGTGATAATGCACTTAAAGATTATTCTGCATGTGCACAAGGGAACTGATGTTGCTTACACAGCTGATTTTGAGTGGTTGTGAGTGGTTGACTGGGGAACAATAACCTTTTTGTTTTCTTTTTTTTATAGAACCTTTTAGTATATACATAAAATGTGTAAATAATAATAATGATGTATTTATTAATGTTGATGCAATGTGGAGGCTGAGAAAGAAAGTACATAATGTAAATCAAACCTATTTCATAAGTATTACATAATTTCATGACAGAACAATGATTTAAGCAGAAAGATTTTCAAATTTCACTTTCAACATAACATCATCATAGTGTTTCATCTAGAAATTCTTCTAGTGGAAACAAATACATAAGTAGATGTGTTCAACCCAATAAATTGTGCTTGAAATGAGGCATATGTTTTAGAAAGCCACCTTCTGCCTATTTAAAGATTTAGAACAGTGATTACCAATTTCCCTGCATAAACTGGTCTATAGACAAACTATACTCTACAGTTGAGAATGCAGGTATCTTCCTATGTGCATTCACATAGGAATTCACCTAACTTCAACTTTGTCACTGCGGTTCCTTGAGTCTTTGTCTGATGTCTGATTGAAAACCCTCGTAATATCTCCTGTAGGTATAGATCAAGATATTTCTTTTCCTTCTCTTAAATAAGCTCCTTAAGTATCACACAATACTTTTCTAGCAAAACTTTTAATAATATTCCCATTTAAAAAAAGAGAGAAACAAAAGCATGGATTTTTTTACTTCTGATCACTTCAATTATTCTATCTGTAAGTTATCTTAACTAATTAAAGAATTTAAAACTTTAACTTATATTAATTTGCTTTTACTGCTTACTTTAAATTCCAATAGAGTTCTACTGCACATTCAAATTCTCCATTCAGACACATTCTGAATGTACTTATTTGCACAACTGAAATCTGTGCTTTTCCCCACAACAATGTAATGCTGTTGGGTGAAAAATACCTTTCTAACACAAACTTCTCTATTTCAGAGTAATTAAAAAATCATTTTGAGGGTAGGATTGATATTAATGATGATTGATTGTGATTTACTTTACATTTGCTAAACTTGCTGTTAAATTAAAACACCATCTAAGTGCAGTTAGTATAAGTGTAGCTATTGGTATATAGATATTTTGAAAATCAAAGGAAAACAAAATTATTTTCAACAGAAATATTCCCTTTCTGCCCTGCCTTGCATTTGTTACACAGTCAAGACTTCCATCAATTTTAAATGGGAGTTCTGGGTATGTCAGCTCTGTAAGGCTGGGTCTTCATAGGGAAATGCGACTCATGGAAAGGAACTGAAAAAGAGAATTCAACTTGGAAACTTGAACTGGGTTGTACAATTTGCCACTGTGTTCAATATATTTCAAAGGTATCCCATAATAGCTAGTAGTTCTTTACAAAGGTCACTGTAAAATCACATCCTGTATTACTACATATTTCAGAAAGCCTTCCTTGTCTGCCAGCTGTTCAACTGAACTTTGTTAATGAAGGCAAAGTTTTCTAGGGTTATCACTCTGACCCTTAAACTGTATTATCTAGAAAACCATAAACCTTATAAAAAACGATATGAAAAGGTTTATAAAACATTCTCTTAGCAGACCTTGTTTCCAGCCTCACCTTTTCATCTGAAGTTGGTTTTAAGCTCTTGCCACCATGCCTGCTGATTACAATGGGACGTGGGAAATGGAAACCAATGAAAACTTTGAAGGTTACATGGTTGCTTTAGGTAAATGAAAAAATATTAGCTATATAGAGATAAAGAGAAAATGTTTCGATTAGAAGTAAAATCCTTCTAAAAATCAAATAGACTATTTTTGTAATGTGCGTTGTGGCATAAGGGTTTCTGCCAATCATATTAAAAATCAAATAATTGTAACGTACTTATAATTACAATGATCTAAGTATATAAGGAAGAGAAGACTTGTAGCCAAAGATGTTAGTCTTTATTTAGATAGATGAAAAAACAGATACAGATGAGGGGGTGGTGTGGGGCGGGGTGTGTGGAACAAACAGACTTTCAGATACAGAAGCTCTTTTTTATTAGTGGTATATACTTACTGTAACAGTCAAGTCACAAGCTGGTTGGCTCTATTAAAGAGGAATAGGATATTCTGTATCACTAAAGTAACAATGGTGTTTAGTTCTGAATTAGTGGCTGGAACTAGTAGAAATTATATGAACCAGTTGCACAGTAAAGGCGATAAAAGCCTTCAAAAGCATTTAAAGATAAATGGGCAGATATTTCTGACAATTTTTGTGGGAGTCATCCTTACACAGCAAGGAGACTGAGGTCACAGGAGTTCTTAAACATATCTTTACATGGTTACCTAAGCTTAATTTCACTTGGCTGCTGCCATCATTAATAACAACAATATTTGTGTACTTGCAAAAAGAGATGTTCTACTCTTTAGGCAACTTTCACTTACTATTTTGTTAGCCTCTTTATCATTAGAGGCCCGATAGCTACAGTTTCTGTATACATTGTATAGGATATTAAACATACTTTTTGTAGATGCTAGAATACCAAAACGCTGTTAACCGAATGCAAGCAATACCCTTGTCGGTTCATATAAAGATCAAGTTTATGTTGTTTGTAGATCGATTTTTCCCCACACTGACAGACTCAATTTTTGTAATGACTGTGAGATAATTTTATGAGAGAAATGTTTTCTTTTGCTGCAATTTTCAATATAAATTGCCTTTCAAGCATTTTTGTTCTCGTAAAGGCATAAACTTTTTGCTTTCAGTCATTATGATTATGCAAGTAGCGTGCAGGAAATGCTTCCTCTACTTAGGTTAGCCAAGATGTAGATCTTTAATTTGCTGAAAAGAAGAAATAATAGAAGACATCAACATTTCTCAAGAATTTCTTCAGTACACTCTGGATTGGCATTGAAAGAACAGTTATCACCTTTATACCACTGCAGGAATATAGCTGCATTCCAAAAACGGCGAAAAATGTGGGAGTTAGATTTATACATGCATGAGAAGTGTAATTTTTAGAATCAGGAATCTTCTCCCAGCTCTACAATATCACAGATGAAGGGCATAAAGGACCGTTGTTTCCTTAGCACACATGATGTCTATAAAACTATACAAGAAAAGTCATTAGAGTTGGCTAATTTAACCTAGATTGGAGATGTCTGTCTGGCTCTGAATCATAAATTAGCATGTGGCAAAAATCAATCCTGTATTTTAGTTCTATGCTTGCAATTGATAGCCCTCAGGGGCCCAACTGGATCTATGCACTTCTCATTCCCCAATGTCTCATTGTTTCCTATCTAGTGGTCATTGATTCCCATCTTCTGTTCAGCATTTGCTCTTATTTCTCTGCTGTTCTACAGTAGATGACACCACTGCGAGTGATGCTGATAAACAGGAGCTTTTTCAGGTCAAAGTACCTTGCACTTTTCATCAGAAGTTGATATCAGGCTTGTGGTTTCTTGTGCTTTGTTCAAAAGGTGTTGAGTCAAGTTAATGGAGATCTAAAGAGCTTGTTTGCTCAGATTCCAAAATATCTACTTGTAAAGATGTAGCTTATAAAAACAATTCAAGAGTTCAAAATCAATGAATACACTGTATAGCCATCTTCCACAAGATAAGAAAATGTATTTCTTAGGAAGAAGAGTCTACCACACGGAAGGTAATCAGGTAATTAAATCTATCAATTTTCAAGTAATTCTCAATGTCTACACTAGTGACTGACTTAGGGATAACTACCAGAAAATCCTTAACTGGAATGAAAAATTTGATACTTTAACGGATTTTTTACTAATTTTACTCTCATCAAAGAATCTTAACCCTAATTTATTTATCTGTTCAGATTGAATGAGAAGAAATACACATAACATAAACATAAACTCTCATCATTATTCAACAACAATTGAAAATAGTTATAAATTCCTCAAAGCTTCAATTCTTTTAAGAAAGAAGGGCAAGTTTCACTATTCATAGTTTTTAGCCTTTGCATTTATGGAGGAAAGCTCAATAACTTTTGCCTGTAAATACTATACACATATACCTGTGAGGTACAAAAAAAATCATTTTTTAAAACTAAGAATGGTTAAGCCAGTATCATGAATTTCAGGAGAAAGATACACACTAATTGAAGTAATTTGAGCACTCAGGTTTGACAGTTATGCATAAAGAATAATTACTACTTTATATGCAACTGAAATGTGATTTCAGCATTAAATATGCCAACTGCAAGTGAGCTATGGGGCCTGCTGGTCTGGATGATATATAAGTCAAATCTTAGTTGTCACAAATTGACTATTCCACGCTGCCTTCGTCTACCTCAGGCTTCTCTCACTGTCTTCCTCAGCTTCTGGACTTAGCTGCAATTGTTGCTTCTAGCTCGGTTCTCTCTACTTTGGCTCTGCTTCAGTCCTCTCCCAGCTGTTTGCTCCAAGACCTGACCCACTTTTGTGGGGTGTTACTTTAACCACCAGCCATGATGGTCATCCTGCGTTAGTTCTGCCTTGCTTCGTAGTGATAAATTTCATCATATTTGATCATTCTCTTTTGATAATTCTTCATAAAGATCTCTTTACTTTTTAGGTTAATTCCTTCCTTATCTTTTAGGATGCAAATTAAACACTTGTGGTGTGCATATTTTCTTTCCAAAAGAATTTGTAATTATGGTGATACCTTTTTATTTCATTGTAGTGACCATCTCATTATTGTTCCTTCCTTCCTTTCCAGGGTATCATCAGAAGAGATTCTTGTATTGTTTATTTCAGCCGAGCTATAACATTTCACTTGTGTTTGGCTTTAAATCCAGGGAAAAAATGTCAGGGAAAAGGATGCTGCTAATAACATGCACTTCTTTGAATTTTAATTTACCCACTGTAGAATTTAAACTCTGATTTTCACTCAAATTCAATAAGAATTTAGTGTCTAACTGTCATAATACAAGTATTAATTATATCAGCTTTAAACTAAACTTTAATTATTATCATCATTATATTCTGATCCTTTTATAACAAGTAATCCATTTTCCAACTTTATAACTCTTTTTGTACCCTAAATGCTAGCATGAACTGGTCTACAGCAGCTAATCATTGCATCTCAATGGCATCCTTATAACCATTTCAGTCAGTGGATAAATTATGACTTTGTTATTACTAAAATCAAGTGGGTTTTTGACCCCTTTCTGATCTTGCATATCCCAGTGGAAATTGGGAGAAAAATGGATGGATTCAGCCTACAACAGGGTCTGGACCACAGGCATCCAATACTAGGAAGCCTGCTTAAAAAAAGATAGTAACAGTTCGTGAGACGAAAAGAACTTGACCCACTCAACAGCCCAAAACAAAGAAGAAGCTGTTGGAACAATGAATGCAATATAGATGTATTTTTCCTGGGAAACACTTTGATTCATTGCCTACCCTGGGCAGACTGTACTGGAGAAGTGCTCACTGAATTTTCTGATAAAATTTTCAAACTACTTTCCCAATAAGAATGCCAGCAACTGGTTAGGATGAAGGAGTTATTTGCACCAGTTGTCTGGATCTGGCCCTTCATAAGTACATCATGTTTTTATATATACTATAAGTTACGCTAATTAAAAACTGCCAATGAATTAGCAAAAAAAACCCAGCAAAAACAATGCAAAGATGCACATGGCTATAGGTGATTCTCAGAATGGAAAGAAATTACATGGAAAGTGGGAAAAGATATTCTTCTGCTCTGTTTCTCACAATTTTACATGTGGTTGATATTCTAAGTATTAAGTGCTCAGGCCCAAACCACACTGAAGTTTTGTTTTTTTAAAATTCATCCATCCTTATAATTAATACATACACATTTCTATAGTTTAATTAAAGAATAGTTTTGCCCTTTAAGCCAGAAACTTTGATTTTATCATAAACATGTTACAAAGTATTTTAATCTACTATAATAGAACAATATATCATTTTTATTGCTTGTATTTTTCAAAATGCAGTTATGAAAACCATGCTTTAATAAAACCTCCCCTGATTTTTCTCCAGAAGCTACAAGACTCATATATTAGTCAGAAATAGCATTTCTTTAGAAGTCTAGACATCTTTTGTCCCCAGAGAGAACTAAATTTTATGTTACCTGTCTATAAATCAGACCCAGAGATACCTTTAATCCACCACAGCAGACAAATATACCCAAGAAGTCTTGAATATAAATACTGAACAAGAACATTATTCCCCATGTTAAAAAGTCACAATTTTTTTCAAGCCAATCCTCTTACTCAACTCAATTAGTACTTCACAAGTAGTATAATGAATCTACCAAAAGAAAAAGGGCTCCATTATTATGTGGCATTGCTGAGCTGACAATGATTAACTCGCATACAAAACCATTAAAGGATGGCTAACAAACCAAAACCATTTTTCAATCTCTTGCAGAAGCATGTGAGATTATTTCATTTGCATATAGCACCATAATAAGATTCACTGTCAGCTGGTCAGAAATATTTATTGCAGATGGTAAAGCAGCTGGCATTAGGTGGATTGTCTGGGGCAAACTGTCATGATGGTAATATATATTCTCCTTTTGGTAACTTTCAATACATTCAGTTGCAAATGGTTGTTTACATTATGTTAGTCTTCTTCATGAACAAAATAAGGATGTTAAGGAGATCACTACTGCATAAAATGTTGACAGAATATTAAACAGGAACTGTCAAATACTGTAGTTTGACACTTTTTTGACTTTTGACTTTGAATTTGTATCCTTTTAACATCTAAATTAATTTCTGTGTCTGCTGTCTAACAATAATGGATAAGTCACACTTTTATTTGATTGTTTCTTTTTTATTCATTAGTATTATTTTCATTATTTTAAAATGAATTAATTAACCTCTTGTATACTCCCATAGACTATAGGTTCATCATAAAAGTAACATGCCAAAATCTCCTTGATTACATACTCATTCTAACATGCTTATTTTCTGAAGAGGAATATGATCCTGAGATCCTTCTTTTGCAGGTGGACAACATTTGTAACCCCGTAGGGCACATACCAGTACCCTCATATGCCTAAGTGATTTACACAGCATGCCTAGGAAAGGGAATGGCTCCTAGGCATTAGATGACAATAGCACTCCTGGCATCCCACAGCTTCATGTGTGAATGAGGCCAAAAAGGCAATGTCAGTCTTAATAGCCCCTGTTGTTTCACAGACTCAAAAAAAAATGGAGATTTTGTTATTTAACATGCCAGTACCCATTCACTACTGGTTGTGTGTTGTAGCTCTGCTCATAACATTCCCACAGATATCACATTAATAAATAAATTTATAATCAGTGGAAGATCCTCAAACTGAAAGTCTATTTGCAAAAACAAAATTATTTTGCTTTGAAATGACCTTTTTCTCTGCAAAATGTTGCAGGTAAAACTGTCATTTATGGAACTATGTTCCACTTAAAATGTTATTTTTATGATGTATAAATAGAATTACTGTGGGGTTTTTTATTTTTGGTAACGAATATTGGAATTTTCATTGTGATATTCTCTTTTCCATTTTTTGCAGGTATTGATTTTGCGACTCGTAAAATTGCAAAACACTTGAAACAAACAAAGGAGATTATTCAAGATGGAGATAATTTTAAAACAAAAACACTCAGTACTTTCAGAAACTATGAACTGGATTACACTGTGGGAGTGGAGTTTGAAGAACATACCAAAGGACTGGATAACCGAGTGGTAAAGGTAAAAATTTGGTACCTGGTATCTGTTTACACTACAGTCAGCACCAGGACTGAGCGGTTCCAAAAATCAGCTGAATACATGAAAAAAAGCCCCAGTATTTTACAGAAATCAGAGGATTTTTATAAAGCAGAAATAATTTGCGTCTTGAGACCATTTTCTTTCCTGTTACAAGCATTTATTATAAATGCAAATCAGAATGGTTAACCAGATACGTGAGGACAATCATTAACTACATGGCTTTCTAGTAGGGGATTTTTCCAGCTTTCCTATGATACACTTTTTTGTATTTAGAAAGTAGCAAAAGAACTGTATTTTTACCTATGTATCTTTCTTAATGAAATGGTAAATTCATCCCCTTGAATTTAGGACTTTCTCTGTGTCAATATAAATTTTCAGTTCTGAATGGCTAGGTTCACACTGTATTTTTAATCTGAGCCTGCTCAGCCTCAGCTGGACAGTTTAATAGTTGGGCACTGTTAAAAATAAACCTGCACTCAGCTATTAACATTAAGGGAGCCTTTTCCATCAGTATCTTCTTAATAAACAAGGTTTCAGAACTTTTTGCCAAACTCGAGGAGCTGAGATCAAAGCTCACTGTCAACAAGACCTGTTTTGTTTTGGCAATTGCCACAGGAAATCGGCAGCATAAAGGACATGTTTACATTTGAACTCATATCACCCTTCACTGGAGTGGCACACATGTAACAGAAGACATTGTTTATTCACTACGGATCACCTTTCATTCTCAAACTAACTTTGTGCAGTGTAATTCCTACGACTTCTTCCAAATTATTTCTCATTCACAGCACTGCAAGGCATCAAATAATAAGACCCATTTTTTTTCCAATATCCTGAATATCTTTATCTCTAAATTTTCTTCTTATCACTTTCTCCAGTGAGCACTGGGTGGGACATATTCCTGTGACAGAGTTTGTGCTTTAAAACTTTGCTCCCACACCTCTTTAGATCAGTTGAAGGCATTACTAAGGACTCATTAGTTGCATCACTCCTTAAATCCATAGACTAATGCTCCTCTAGTGCTCTTCACCACTATCAAAGCCATGGCCTGTCTGTGCAAAATCATTTCACTTGCAGACTCTCCTCTTCATTATCAATTATTTGGAAGGAAGGAAATACAGCTTGTACAATTATAACCCTACCTGGTTTAATCATTTGTGCCTAATATTATTTTATAAACAAATTACATTATTTGTTTCTAACAAGAGGAGAAGCAAAAAGGAAGCATGTCATGCCATTATTCTCTGGACTGCTCTAAAAGAATTTTCTGGTCATTTTATTAACAAAACAATTACTCAAGCACATTGAAGCTAGATGAAGGTAATAAAACTGCTAGGCAACATTTAAATGTAAAGAAGGCATGGATAATTTAAAGAGCATGTAGCTTAAAAATTCCGTAAATAAGAAAGAAGTTAACTGAAATGGAATGAGTTTTGCCTCATTATTAATAGAAAGCTCCCTCATAAGAGAAATAAATCATCCAGTGCTGAACTAGAAAATGAATTAAGCTCCCAATACTCTTGGAGCTTTTTAATAACTGAACTTCCACTGACTGTAACTGGTCTCTGATGAGGATTTGCCTATGATACATGGTTAAATGTCTCTCTAAAGTACAATGGTTCAAACCTAGAACAATTCAAACAAAGTTGCTTTGAATTTACTCTAGCATATCTGAGTAGAGAATTTAGCCTGTAAAGAGAACTTTTCCTTACAGTTATGGTCATCCTGCTCCTGGACAAGAATCAACATACCCAATACCCTGTTTATTATTGATAGACTCTGAATCACATCAAATCATGAAATGCCTGAGGATGGAAGGGACCTCTTGAGATCATCTAGTCCAACCCTTCTGCTCAAGCAGGGTCAGCTAGAGCACGTTGTCCAGCTTATGATCATATCTCTTTAAAGGTCTTTTGTGAAAGTGCATGAAAGATGCTATAAAATAAATAAATTTATTGTATGAGATAATGCTAACATAGACTTCCTCTTGTTATTTTATGCAGCACTAGAAACACGTTAGCATGGCACTAGCTGGTATAAGCCCCCAGGTCTTCACTCATGAAACCTTATAATCTTTTTATTAATGGCTTTAAACAGCAAGAAAAGAAAAATACAATTTGCATACATTGCACAAGTATCTGTTGATTCACTCAGCAACTCACTAGTTAGTATGAACACTTTATATTCATGTATGTGAAGAAATTCATGGAAATGACAACAAAGCACTGCAAAAACTTCACATGAAACACTAGTCATCTTGAATGCATTCGGGTTTTGGTTGAATGATTGATTTGGGTTTTTTTAGGAGGAAGATGGGGAATGGTAGGAAGCAATTGTAATTGTATCTTCTCATTGTTTGATTGAGTTTAATTTCATGTATTCATAAATTTCTCATTAACATATCTGAGTTAATTATCTGATTCATGCAGACACTAGTTACCTGGGATGGTGACAAACTGGTATGTGTTCAGAAAGGTGAAAAGAAAAACAGGGGCTGGAAGCACTGGATTGAAGGAGACCTACTGCATCTGGTAAGGGCTGCTATACAGATACGCAGCACATAACTGAGACTGCAACAAAGTACGTTTTTCCATTTCAAAGGGTTTGTTACTTGTTCTAGTTAGAATGGTCTTTATTTAGACAGCTCTGATCTCTGAACTCTAAGGAAATTCACCCCTCTGCTACAACTCAAGAATGCTCAATTTCTTTCCACCTACTCCCAATTAAGTCATAACCCTGCAGTGGTTTTTTTGCTCCAGTCCACTGCCCTCCAGCTATTAACCCTTCTTGTTACATTGCACCCCTATCATCATCTCGTTCTTATATAATCGTTGGTAGAAATAAAAAAAACCAGTATGGGACAGATTGCAAGAAAAATACTGTTTTTTGTTCTGACATGGAAGAAGCACTATGAAATTTTAGCATACTGTGCTGTAATACAGACCAGAAACCTCTGGATACTCAAGAGGATCCTGCAAACAACCTACTTTATGCTAGTACAATAAAAAAGATAAAACATTTCTACACTTGATTTAGTAAGCTGGAGACCAAGGATAAATGAGGTGAGTCCAAGAGAAGCCAGAAGAGCCTGTGCAGGAAGTAAGCAGTCAGTGAAGTCCAGAGAGATTTCAAAATAATAGATACATAATGATAATGATTCCACAGTTTCTTGGGAGATCAACCAAGAAATGGGCATGATAATGTTGGATGGCGCAATAGGTGGGTGCAGAAAGATTATGGAGGAGAGCTCATTGTTTGTATGTCATGATTTGCATCTAGATATCTACTCCTTCACAAGTTTACCCTACAGATAGGTGGTATGGCCAGCCACATTGCCTCAAGGCCGTATGCTTCAAAAGTCAAAGCAATGAATTAAAAAACACTACCTAACACCCAACTAAAAGCCAACTATCCAGCACACTTGTTCAACTCGATTTTAACACATATTCAAAAACTGACCTAGCAAAAGTTCCACATGCTAGCACCAGGGTTCAGGCTAAGATTGGTCAAACTAGAGAGACCAAGTAGATTCTTACAACAGCCTGCAGAAATTCTGTTGCGGGTTTGGCCAACTGCTGGCCAAAAGCCAGCCTCAGTTCACCTCAGAGCCTTATTTGGCACAGAAATGCTGACTTACCAGCAGACTAACCAAACTGACTGCCTTGCGATGTGCACGTGTGCCAACCTTTAAGAGGTCAGCTGCAACACTGGGCAAAAATGGTGTATTGTTCTGGCCCCTGAAAAATGGCTGGGCACATCTCTGAAGTGAATGTCCTCATCTTTTTAAAGCACCCTCCTTTATTTTTTATTTCCTTGTTTCATTGCTTCTCGTGAATTATGAGGTAACATGTGAATTATAAACTATTAGAGTATATTGTTTTAATAACAGAGCATGAAAAAGCCTGGCACTAAAGAGCAATTTTTATGCACTTTTCATATGTATTTTTCTTAGAGCTCAATTCAACTGTCAAAATCTAATTACTGCAACATGCAGTGTGTGCCTGCTGATTGGTTACACATAATACACTATTCTTTCTGTTCTCTTTTTCATAAGCTTATCTTTTTAATGCAGTGGCTCAGTTGTAGTAATTTCTGGTGGGATCTGCTGTGTATGCAAAATACAATTTGTACCTCTATGTACTTACTAATTGTATTAACACTGTAGGAACTGACATGTGAAGACCAGGTGTGCCATCAGATATTTAAGAAGAAAAACTAAGATCAACCAGAAAGCCACCCCGATCTTCATCACACTATTATGCTGTTATATTATATCTGAAAAGAAGAACCAAGCCAGATTTGCAATAATTCTTTGACACTGCTATGTGAACGTATTTTGTGCATGTTTATGGAAACAAACACATTTTATAGAAATAATATCAAACAATTACAAACATCATAAATTCCTTTGCCTTTCAGTCTGGAGTCAAATAAAAGTAATTGTCTTTTAAATAACGGTTTTCTACATCTTTGTAATAATTTCCAGAGGAATGTCCTTTAGCAACAAGGCTGAAAATTAACAGTCACAATTATCTCAACCACAGTATATCTCTCCATAGTGCTGTAATATCATAATATATTTGCATGACTGAGTAAAATTGGACATTCATTGGACTGTTTCTATTAAATTTAGTCGTGGATCACTAAGTCCACAGTTTCAGGCAACAGAATGGCTCACTGAACACAATACATGGCCTTTCACATCAAGGTTATTCATTTGAATTTGGCCCAGGTCTACAGCTGCTAGTAGTTATTACCTGATAAATGTCTCATGGCCAATGTGAAATGCTGTAGCTCCTTAATACAGTCCTAACGTGGATCACTGACAATGCTGCTACATTCCAGTTAGAACTGGCATCCTACTAATAATCCCAGTAGAGAAGTCCGCTGTTTGAAGCAAACTCTACATTCAAGAGTTGCTCCATGATGTGAAAACTAAGGCATACTTATGGCTTTAAGAGGAAAACTGCAGAGTATACACAGACTGCATGTATCCTGTGCATAAAGAGTACCCAGCATGCTGCAGTCTTCACCTTGTACCTACCTTTCAGAGACTTTAAAAAGAAAAGTCATCTCCACAAAACTCTTCTCGTTTTATTTAGGCTTTTTCAAAAGAACTCATGTTCTTTGCTAAAGGCAAATTTAAGTTAACCACGGATGGTGAGCACTACTTCAGTAGATGAAAACTGAAATTATTCAACAAAATGTGTGCATATGTTCCACAGAACTGAAGAAGGGCTTGTATGCCCAAAAGCTCATCTGTTTTTTCCCAACTATATGAATTATTCTAATAAAATATACTGTCTTTCCTCCAACCTTGCCTTGCAGATATATAAACTTTCACATAAACTTCATCACCATTTCAATTCCCTCTTGTCCATAGGCCCTCATCTTCTGTTTAGTATGGAAGGAGTGGAAATTCACTAAACAAATCAGTGGTAGGGAATTAGAAAAAAGATGTGGAAAAAAACTTTGCAGAAATGGAAGAACATATGCTTTCTCGCCATCCTACCTGCTGCTTAGCCTACTTACTGTCAATAGCTCAGGATAGGAAAGGGGTGAGACAGTCTCCCAGCTGAAAACAAGGTTGTATCTGCAAAAGCCCAAATCTGATTAGCATGTCACTACTACTTACATGGCCATAGGCATATAAGTGAGTATGTAGGGATATTTTTATGAATTGGACTTTGCTTCTGCTGATAAAAGTCGACCTGGTATCAAACTTCCTGCGTACTTCAATTGAGCAATGCTCTAATGTCAGTTCATATTGAGGAAACTGCACTTGGAGTTGGTAAACTTCTATTGATCCCTGACCTGGACTTTCCACTAGAAACATATTTAATTCCTATTTCTATGTCTCTGCTAGTTACTAGGCTAAGAAGTACCATAGTTCATTAAGCTTTCAAAATTATATCAGAACAAAGTAATCACTAGGAAACAAAATGTGCATGTTTTAATCAGTGACATTTCTCATAGTTGGTTCTTGCCAGAGTATGCAGGGTTTCATAACTTCACACCAAATCATAAAACAAAGGAAAAGCTTTCATATATCACAAAGAACTATCATTAATTCACAAATGATGAGTGTGAAGATGGAAAGCAAGCATTCTTCAACTGATTTTTTATTATGCTTATTATGTTTTATCTGATGGATATAGTTGGGCAGTAAATGAAATAGGCAATTGGGCACTTAAGTAGACTTTAGGAGAAAACTGGATCTGATTCTACTTTTTTGTCAATTTTGGAAATGAAAATTTCAGACATTTTAACAGGGAATGAGAAAAATTGCAAGGTTGTTTACGCTCCAAAACAACATTTTCTTCCTGCACATACTGATATGCAAGAACCTGCACCATCCTTTACAACTGTATGCACCGAACTGGAGACAGAGGAGATATTCATTATGTTGCATTATAATTAATTCCAAAGACATACTTGTTTGTATCATATTTGTGATGTTAGGTTGGTCTCTAAGCTGTACAAAGTCCCTTATCTCCTTGTCAGCAGATTAAATACTTGCACTGGAGGAATTGACCTCGCTGGTAAATCAGAAAATGTTCATTCACATTTTTTCAGCCCTCTGGCGTGGAATGCTGTCTCAGCTGTTTTGAAGGATTACCATTTGCATTGATTCTTTTCCTTGTAGAGAATATTACTCAAATACAGCTATCAGGAAGGGAATTTACCAGCAACCTTCTGATCAAAAAACAGAAAAGCCCGTACTATAACAAAAGCACTTTCTAGTGAGTACAGTACTGGACAGAGTCAGACCTGTCACTAGAATTTTCAAATGACAATGACAAAGGTGGCTGTAGGAAATGGTTATGGTGGGATTTCTAAAAATCCTCTGCATTGAGCCAATTTTTCTCCCTAAAATTCAACTAGCAATTTCTTAGCAAATGTTAAAAGAAGAAAGCAACACTGCAAGCAAACACTGTAGAATAATGTTGTAAATGCTCCTATCAATAATGTTGTGTGGTTAGTTCCTAAGATCCTGTCTTTCTGTTAAGCTCTGAAGCGTCACCTAGGCACCACATGCACAGAATGGCTTTCAAATTTTCCATGAATATCCTATGTGCTGTGCTGATTTGCTGCTTGTGAAAGATGTCTACTCCATTGCCACCTGGCAAAAAGTCTGAGGTTTCTAAATCAGCATTTACCTCAAGATCTGATGAGACAAAGAAAATTTCACCAAAAGAAGTTGTTTAATTACATGTATTTGTATTCTTTTTAAGCAAGGGTACATATTTTTCCTTAGTGGGGTGAGATTAATAGAAAGAATTTATTCTGAAGGGGTTTTTTTTCCCCACTAGAACACGTTCTTTTCAGGTTTAATTTGTGACTGATTTGAACAGCAGAGTTTGCAGATATTTTAATTTCAGCTTGCTGATTACACTCGTTATGCAGATGGCGAAGATTAGAAGAAATCATTTTGTGAAAATGAGATTTAAAATAAAATTAACCAGACAAGCTTTTAAATAGCAGCAAAAATTTTGTCAATTATTCTCTAAATATCGCACTTGCTTTAATTATATCTCACACTGCAGTGCTCCAGTCATTATTAAATAGAAATGGGAATGCAATATATGACAGTACATGTTCCAGAGTTCTTAGAGGTGGAGGAATCCATGGAAAGATTAGGAGCTTTGCCTTATGTGACAGCAGAGACTCCACTTGGCATAAGAACACAAACGAGAAAGGCTGCTGCTAAAGGAATGAGGGCATACTATCATTCATACTCAAAGACAAGAAAACAAAGACAGGACAAGAAGTAAAAGAGTTAAATTTCAGCATGGAAACTTCAGGTGGACATTAGGCAACACCTCTGCACTCAAAAGATAATGAAGGACTGCTGGCAGGTGAGCTTGTGGAGTCTCTATGATCCAACCATAGTATCCACTTCCTTCCATCAGCAAACCAAGCTGTCTTTCGTTGTACCTGTAGTAATAGTTGACAAAAAGACTGTCAGGAAGCTCTCAAAGATATTATATTCTTACCATTTTTATAAAAAAAAAAAAATAAAAAAATGGCCAAACAGAATACCTGCAGTAAGAGAAAGGCTACAGTATAAACTCATATTTACCAAGACACAGAAACAAGCCTTAAGAAACACTGGAAATTCTCTTTATCTGTTTTCATGTCACTATACTTTGGGTTCCTGATGGTTTTAGTTTAGGTAACAGTCTGTCATAGAAAGGCTTTCCTGTAAATTTAGTTGTGACTTCAGAATTAAGCCATGGCAGGAAAGTTAAATAGGAAAACTTCCTGTGAAAGCTGCCAAGGGCATTCCTTTGAACTGCTTTTAATATGTAGTGCCCTTTGCTCCCTTTCGCCACTGCACCTGAAGTCAACTATTTCACTATAGTTTCTTAATTGTTTTTTTCTGTCATATCTATTTCATTCACTTTTGGATTTATACATATGCACCATTACACACACATTCATTTATATTCAGAGGGGAAAGGGGGTTGTTAGCCTCATTTGTTGAGAAAATGAGGCATAGGTGTGTTTGCAATATTTGTTTGCGCACACCCCCACAGCTTTTGAACCAGTTGCCCAGTGTGCCCTGGCCAACCAAATCTGACAAAGCATAAAAACTCTCTAAGATACAATAGTTCTACAATTTTATATGAAAGTTAATGGCCAGATAGAATGCCTTCAGTAAAAGACAGGCTACAGGGTGAACTCAAGTTTATCAAGTCCCAGAAAAATCACTTAGGATAAAAACATGATATATGCCTGTAACTATGGAAAACCTTCGGCTGGAGTTCATATCTTGATACTAATGAATTCAACCATGAAACAAAATCCGTAGGAAACCAAGCTTCAGTAGCTCTGCTGCTCACAGTAGTACTTGTTTTATTGACTACCTTATAACATTTAATATTTTTGCTACTTACTCAATTCTCTGATTTGTCTTTTTCTGGTTATCTATCTCTAGTATCTGATCAATTGTTTTTTCAAAATTTGCTCATCTCTTCCTACACATGTGTAGTGAAAAAGAACTTTAATACCTGAAGAAGAAGTATATGCTCTTCCTGGAGGCACTCTAAAGCCAAAGATTGCTTAAATTTTCTGGTGGCCAGAGTAAAGCAATGCTCTTCCAACATGCCATCCAATGCAGTAGTCCTAAAACCCAACTGAATACTTTAGTATGTCTTTTCAACACATTGATTCATTGATTGAAAAACACCATACTCCATGGTCATACATTCTACCTTGATCAGAGAAAGGCTATAAAGCCTTTGTCTCAAAAGCAAGTAAAGTCTTACTAAAATCCATTGGCGTGACAAGCAAGCCAATAGTATACTCTGAAAATATGTAATTTTGTCTTTTCTTTACACCTTTTCAATTAAATGTCAACTTTTGAAATAATTATAAGGGCCTCTAACTGTAGATTGGAGCTGGTTTTGCAAGTAGTTCTACTTAACCAGAGAGCACTTCTATGGAGTCATTTATTCCGTTCAGCCAGATCCTGAATCAGGTCATGCACATCTACTGATAACACAGACTATAGACTCTGAAGCTGCAGAATTCTATGCAATCAAAGTACCAGTGTCAGAAAAATGCATATTACTATTCACTGTTATTCATATCTGCTTCAAAGATTCAATAACAAAAGAATGCAATACACTTCCCGAATGTTTAGGAACAAGGTTTCTAAGTTAAACATATTTCTTTTCATTTAGATGTTCACAACATGCAACTGAAAATAAGAGCATGTGACATATAGCAATTTTTTCTGTTATCTCAAAAAAAATTTGAGGATTTACATTTATTCATGTAGATATAGATCATGTTGTATTTTTTAAAATAGATCACCAACAACTTAACCTAAATTAGACTTTCATTTTCTAAACATTTTTGAGAAGCCATTATCAGTAAAATAGTCAGGAATAACACCTGGAAGATGAGCTTTACTGGCTAGAGGATTAAGGCAGAGTTGAATGGCTCCCTTTGTGAAATAACAGCCTTGGTTCTCTAAAAACACAGATTGCTGTTTGCTACTAATGGGTGCCTCGAGTAGCATTACAGCAAATTGCTTTCCTTGATGGCATAAACTGAATACACAGAAAACATGAACACTTAGTTAAAATGTTAGCACATCAAAAGTCACTAAAGGAAAATAACTGTTTTCCAGAGAAGGACTTTGTATGATCATAATTGAACTATTTCTGTTTTAGTGAACTTGTGCCATTTAAAATGGGAAGCAGAACCACATTTTCTACTGCCATGCTGATTGCATAGTCATTCTGCAGCCATGCAAAATGAGTGTTGACTGTGACTAAATCACAATAGCAGGAATAAATTAACCATTGGCCATCGGGCTGCGGGATCCAGTGTGATCCCCAATGGAAGTCTAGACAGCTCCAACCCTTGCCCCGGTTTGGACTTCCAGATACATCTGCTCGCAGCACAAGGGTTATCACACTGTTTCGGTTACACCTCCTCCTACCTGACTCACCTCACTTAGCTTGTGTTGTACCTGCGCTATCAGATTCTACAGTGGCAATGCAGTACTGCAAGAGGGTAATATTTATCAGGAGATGATCCCATACGAACTGGCTGAACTCTTTTGATGGAACGAGTTAACTCAAAGGAATTGCAGAACATATTTTAGTATAGTAGATTAAACCTCTGTAATGCTCCATTGGCACAGCATGAAGTGCAAGGCCATGAAGATTCTGGCCCTTGAGCTCAGACTTGGGTTTACTGCATAGCCTGTATTTTCAGAAGGATAAATCTCTATATTTTGTTGATACAGTTTATGTTTGTTTTTTGTTTCAAAGAAAAAAGTAAATGCTTTCCAAAGTCATAAATAAAGAAACAAAAAATCTGCTTGATTTACTCTAGATCTCAATATAAACAAACTATAAACAAGGCTGTGCATGAAAACACTATAACTTCTCAGATATAATAACTTGCTCCACAGGCAAGCTTAGGAAGTGTGGGTTAGATGAATGGACAGTAGGATGGACTGAAAACTGGCATTCAGATACAGCTCAGAGGGTTGCGATTAGTGGCACAGAGTCCAGTTGGAGGTCTGTGACAAGTGGCGTTCTCCAGGGGTCAGTACTGGGTCCAGTCCTCCTGTTCAACATATTCATCAATGACCTGGATGAAGGGGTAGAGTGTCCCATCAGCAAGTTTGCTGGTGACACAAACCTGGGAGGGGTGGCTGACACGCCGGAAGGCTGTGCTGCCATTCAGCGTGACCTGGACAGGCTAGANCACAAACTTGACCATAGGAAGTTCCATCTGAACATGAGGAGGAACTTCTTTCCTTTGAGGGTGGCAGAGCACTGGAAGAGGCTGCCCAGAGAGGTGGTGGAGTCTCCAACTCTGGAGACATTCAAAACCTGCCTGGACGCCATCCTGTGCAACCTGCTCTAGGTGAAGCTGTTCTGGCAGGGGGGTTGGACTAGATGATCTTCAGAGGTCCTTTCCAACCCCGGGGATTCTGTGAGCCTGTGATTCTGTGATATGTGGTTTTATTTATAAAGTATATGGCAGAACTCTGTAGCTGTCCTAGTGCAAGTAATTTAAATAAAATGAGACCTAGAACATATTAGGCATCTTCCAATGAAAAGCAGAAAGTATTTTGGCACCTTGGAACAGGGTTTAAAAAAGGCCCAAATAATCCACCTCTCGCTGCAAATTTGTTCCCTAATGGAAATGGACACAGATTAAAATTATTTCATAGAATAAATCACTATTGCTCTATTGGATATAACAACAGTGCAACAATTTATCTAAAAATCTGGGTCTGTAACATATTTAAAATGTATGTAGTTCTTTGCCTAGATTACCAATGATAGTAACAATCAAGACTTCTAAATATATACACTCTGGACATAATTCTGCAGTCATATACGTATACAGATTCACACACAGAACAGTCAGTTTCATCTTAAGAAGTTTACAGTGCAAATCACTTTCTCAAACATTAGATCAATGCTAGAGCATGTGGGCTGCATGTTGTAGTTATTTTCTGGGTTCCACTTGTACTAGAGGACAAAATACGGAAACATTTCCATCAATTGCTCTCAGATTGTTAAAAGATTACAAGTTATCCTTCTCTCCTGACCACTCCACTAGGTTTTGGTAATGAAAATCATAACTACTCCTATCCTTTCCTGTCAGCTGCATTAGCAGTAATTAATCTCCACTGACTGAAGAGCATAAAGGTAGCCTGGTGCTTTTATCACCATTTTTTCCCCCTGCATTATAATGATTATGTATCAAAAAAGATGCCAGAGAACATCTGGAGAGGATTCAATCTGAGAACTTCGATATCTAGTTCAATGTCAGGTCTTATTATTTGGCTGTTAATTAAATAGGGGGGAAAAAAAATCTTGGTTTATATAGCTCTCCTTCATGTGTAGCATTGTAACCACATCACTGTATGGTGAAACAAGCCACAAAGTATAGCATGCCTGTCCTATCTAATGCATGATATAGGTAAACGTTCTTAAACATTTCATACTAATACACTCTACTGCCCTTTATGAAGTTACTTGAAGCCACGGAATAATTTGTAGCAACTTCTCTGAAGACAAATGTTTTAATTAAGTGATTATTTTTTTAGAAGAGAATTTATATAATTATATTTTTAATAAAATGAGTAAAACAATAAGCTGCTTTTTTTTCTGTACTACCACCGTCAGCAAAAAAAAAGTTCCTCAAACATCTGGCCTACACTGCAAAAGCTGATTGCCAGAAACCTCTTTTTGTCACTAAAAATATGAATACAGATCCGATGTAAGCTAGTAAAGCTCAGTGTTTGCCTTGTCCAAATGAAATCTACTTTCCCAAACAACAGAATTCTCTTAGCCAGCATACAGTCACCAAATATACTGCTGACAAAATAACACTGCCTCACAGTATTATCCTGTATAAGCTCCCAGCTTCTATTTGCAGTCAAAGCCAGTCTTCTGAGTCCTGTCTCTGAGAAGCCCCTCAAACAACTCCATCACTAATTGCTATTATATTTAACATAATAATATTAAAAAGTTGTCATGAAACAGTTCACATAAAAAAATCATATAGCACTTTCATTAAAGTTTGTATTTAAATAATTTAAAAGTTTCAAACAGTGGATAGCATCTCTTTCAGTTACAAGCCCATCTAATGAGTCTGGGTTTTTTCAGCAAAACAGCCAAGTATGCACAGGAACAGAGCAATGTCCTGTCATACAAGATCTGTTATAGTAAGTTTTTTGTAAAGGATGGCCTAGTGCAGCCCTTTGACACACAAAAAAAATATCACAAAGGAAATGGTTCCTGTTGGTCAACTGGATGCCAGGAACTGCTCACATGCAACTGTCCACCTGAGAATGTCTACACTGAAGTATTTATTGCTTAACCAAAAATGAGGAAATTCCCCATCTTTCATTGAAAGGGAGGCTGTTGTGATTTTCCTTAGATTAATGGCAAGAAATTGCCAGGTAGAAACACGCACACAGTTTACCATGGAGCAGCTGCCCAGCAGCATGTTAATTTGTTATACTGTGGAAACCTGCCTGCGTATCACAGACTACAGACCTGAAGTTTATTAGTGCAGAGACTAATGAATGAGGAATAGAAATTACAATGCTTCCCTTGATCTGTGGTTAAAAAGAAGATTTCAGTCTCTCTCCAGCCTGGTCCACACAGGAATTATTTATGGATATAAACATCAGCACCAGGATCACAGATAACTTTTACAAATTTATGAGTCCATATCATAAAATGGATACAGTTATGCCAGTATTAAAATGCTTTACAGAAGTATAGTTTATTTCCCCCCCACCCTTCTGGTAAGGAAAAAGGTGCACCAAATGAATCACATTTATGCAAGCATTTATCCACACATGCTAAATATCTGTTAATAGGTGGTGTAAAGGACACTATCCTAACCTGCTTCTATTTTTAAGTTACAGGTCTGAAGCAGAGGGACTTGAAAAAACATGGGGAAAAAATGTATGACAAAAAAGTATTTTAAAAGGCTTTCTTGTCCAAGACAAATAAATTCTCAGTATAAATGAAAAAGAAAATCTGATGGGGAAAAAAAAACCAACAACAACAACAAAACAAACCACAAAACAGGCTGGAGTTAAAAGCAGAGGTGAAAATTTAAATTATTTTATTTATTTCAATAGAAGGCCTTCAAAATTATCGTTTAAAAACATGTGAAAAGCATTGTTTCCCAGACGGGTTTACTAGAGAAACAATTTCAGGATTTCAGGTCCAGGCATGACTCAGGGAAGAAAAAAAAGAGAGATCAACAGAATCAAGGCGCCATCTAGTGGCTAATCTTTTAAACACACAGCTAAGGGGGGGCATCCTCTGGATTTTTTGAGTTTCCTGTCCTCTTCACAGACTCAAAACAACAAATACTGTCATCACGGTAATTTTATGTCTCCATAGAGTATGCCTCCATTGAATAACATTCTTATAATATTTTTTTTCAATTAAAGAACTATTAAGACAACGTGTGTAGTGTAAACCACATCACAACTTTACACGTGCTTTTACTCTGAGGGGACTAAATTTCAACTACATACTACCTACATATTATTAAAATTCACCAGTTTTAATTTGGATAGTCATACAAAAATAGAACTTATGCATTTTTCATAGGAGAATTCAATGTGCCTCTTCATAAAGGATATAAAACCATGTGTAGGTGATAGTTACAATT
>VYXH01009761.1:54003-69902 GCA_013397275.1 Burhinus bistriatus | reverse complement strand
CTTTACTTTGGAAGGCCATGAGAAAGGAGTGAACTGCATTGACTATTACAGTGGAGGAGACAAGCCGTATCTCATTTCAGGTGCAGATGACCGGTTGGTTAAGATCTGGGACTACCAGGTTTGTGTTCAACTCTTCATAAACTTTTGTGCAGTCTGCCATAGCAAAACCATTAGTGAAGAAATAGCAAAAGAGGGAAAAGACTTGAATACACCAACAGGTTTTCCTCCTTTTTCCGTGGAAAGAAGGGAGGGGGAAATATTTAATGAAAATAAATATTTCAGTAAAAGAAAAAAAAGGATTTTGTTAACCCTTGCAAAAACATGCTGTGAATTTCAATAACCTCAAAGTTAACTTGTAGAATTAAATTTGACATAAGGTTTATAGT
Source organism: Burhinus bistriatus (assembly GCA_013397275.1). Classification (NCBI taxonomy): domain Eukaryota; kingdom Metazoa; phylum Chordata; class Aves; order Charadriiformes; family Burhinidae; genus Burhinus; species Burhinus bistriatus. The sequence goes on along the minus strand of VYXH01009761.1, from coordinate 69,516 downwards.
ATTAGTGTTATGGTTTTTTTTCTTGTAACTTAGTAATCCCTGCCTTTTGGACTTCTTTTTTTGTGGATTCAGGTGCTCCTTTTCTGTGTTCCAATGTAAATATTCTTCATGTATCAACTCTTTCCATCCTTTCACTTTTTACTCCTTTTTTTTCTTTATTCCCTTACTTCTCTGCTTTTTCATCCTGTGCGCATTTACCCAGGCACATGCATGTACGCTCATGTGCACATGCGCTTGAACTTGACAGTTTGCAGGGGTTATGAGGTGACTTGTTTGAATGCTCTACAGGAAAGAGAGAGGCTGAATCCAGGGGCTATTGCTGGAACCTAGAGCTCTTAAGTTCTTACTGCGTACATGAATGCCCAGAAGGGCAAGATAAAATTTCTTAGATAGTACATTCACGTTGTTAAAACATATTGCCCTAGGGTAAATCCGAGCTCAGAAGTTAAAGCTAGTGCTGTTAATTTAAGTGTACACTGTAGTAATGACTCTTACATAACAGTCCTTAAAATTTTGCCACCGCGTGCAGCTGTATACATCGGTTACGTGTCTAATCTTAGTTATCTCAAGCAGAGTGGACGTTTTTTTCACAAACACATGAATGAACGTTCTTAACAAAGACAATATTAGATCTGTCTTCACATGTAATTAGATTCTGATAGATGTTTTGCTCTGGTGTTTTTGCAGTGAACTCAGCTTTCTGTCTTGCTTTAATCTGTGCTACCTAGCTCGGAGAGAGCATACCTCCTAGGCAGAAACCCATCTGAAAATAGAGGAAAACAACTATGTCAAGGGAAATAAATATTTTATTCTGGGGTGGAGAAACTAACTCAATACAATCATAGCTTTTAGTACGTCTAATGCTGTTGTTTGAGCATCTTGGAAATAAATGTTACTGGAAGAAATCTAGAGAAATATGTTTTCAGATGAATTTTGGATTTGAGGGGAGATTTTTTTTTTAAGAAACGAAGGTTAAAATGTAGCAGCCTGTTTATTATCTGTACCTATACTTCTGACTCTTTTTTTTTTTGGCAGAATAAAACATGTGTGCAAACTCTGGAAGGACATGCTCAAAATGTGTCGTGTGTCAGCTTCCATCCTGAATTGCCTATCATTATCACAGGCTCAGAAGATGGTAATTTCGTTTTTTCTGATATATAAAGGACAGGTGAAGAAGTTATGGGAGAACTCTTCTTGTGGTGTGGCTACACACCTGCCCTCACATTGAAAGAAGAGATAAGAGACACATTCCTTTCTTTTTTCCTCTAGGAACTGTGCGCATTTGGCATTCAAGCACTTATCGCCTGGAAAGTACACTCAACTATGGTATGGAGAGAGTGTGGTGTGTGGCCAGTTTAAGAGGGTCCAATAACGTGGCTTTGGGATATGATGAAGGCAGCATTATTGTTAAGGTACTATTAATGATTTGAAATAAGAAAAGGTGATTCATCACTCTCCTGTGTACAGAGCAACTGATTTCTGATTCTGTGATAATAGGTAAAATACTAAAAATTTGACATTTTAATTGGCGTTTTTAGACAGAGCTAGGGTATTTTACTAGATACGTTCAACTGAAAAGAAAATCAAGAATGTATTTTCTCCATATGCTAAATTCTTACGCTGTACTTCCTAGCTTGGTCGTGAAGAACCTGCTATGTCCATGGATGCAAATGGAAAAATTATTTGGGCTAAACATTCAGAAGTCCAACAGGCTAACTTGAAAGCTATGGGAGATGCTGAAATCAAAGATGGAGAAAGATTGCCGCTGGCTGTAAAGGATATGGGGAGCTGTGAAATCTATCCTCAGACAATTCAGCACAACCCTAATGGACGGTAATAGATTTTTAGAACAAAATACTTAAACATTTCTGATTTCTTTTTTTTTTTTTTTGTATTTTATATTGTAAAACTTTTTTAATTAAAAAAAAAAAATAAATTGCATGTGTGCTGGTGGCTGAGAGCCTATGGAGAACAGGTGTATCAGAGCCAGGCACTGTAAAATCGGAGTAATAGATGGGCTTCATCTGTAAGAGCTCACAGCTTAAACAGACAAGTTGGACATTCTAGGTAGAGGAAGAAGTATGCAAACAAAATGTATAAGGTAATAGCAGCAAACCACATTCTTTTATCACTTCTCTTGAATAGTTTTTTGTTAATAGATAAGCTAAATTAAAAGAAAAGGTAAAGGGATTCAAGGTACAAGAGCTGCTCAGTGGTGACCAGAAGGAAAAGGGAATAGCAAGTAGCTAGCAATACAATGCAGAGAAAAATCCAGTTCTGTGACATTTTTGGCATATACGAAGCTCTCTTATTCTCTCTGCGTTTGCAGTGATTATATTGGGCTGGGAGCCTTTAACTGTTCAGATAATCCGTGTGCTTGTTCATGCCTATTGAGCTGAACACAGATATCTGACAAATGCATCTTTCTTCTGCTCAAGGTTTGTAGTAGTGTGTGGTGATGGTGAATACATCATCTACACAGCTATGGCTTTGAGAAACAAGAGCTTTGGTTCTGCACAGGAGTTCGTATGGGCACATGATTCTTCAGAGTAAGTGTTGCACATTTTTTTCTTTGTATTGGCTTAAATTTGCTGCTGCTAGTTTTCAGACTGTACAAATGGTAAACTGGCCTGAAGACTAAATCTTGTGTGCATAATGAACTTTCAATAACTGTCCTGCTTTAAAATTTTGCATTTGTAGCACTCTGCTAATTTTTGAAGATAAATCAAATGCAGTTGTTCTGTAGCATCTTACGATTTTAGTAATTTGCTACATTGGAAGCTGAAGAATTTTTCTTTTTTTTTACAATGCAACCTCTATTTAGATACGCAATCAGGGAGAGCAACAGTGTCGTAAAGATATTTAAAAATTTCAAAGAGAAGAAGTCGTTCAAACCTGATTTTGGAGCAGAAGGTAAGAATTTGCTTTTAAAATAGACGTGTTGGTGCATTTCTTGCACAATGTGGATTTCTTCCACCTTTTTTCTTGCAGGCATCTACGGTGGCTTTCTGTTGGGGGTCAGATCTGTTAATGGTTTGGCATTCTATGATTGGGAAAACACAGAATTGATTCGCAGAATTGAAATTCAGCCCAAACATGTAAGTTTCTAGATGGGACTGCAGATATTTACCTGTCTGTGTTTACTGACTTATTTTATTCTTTTTTTTTAACTAGACTTCTGATTTTCTTGAATGAAGCCAAGCTGTCAATCGTAAAATAATAACTTCTTAAGTTTATCTCAATCTTGTAGCAGAAGGGGGAAAATCCCTGTATGTGTTGGCTTCTCAGATTTAAAGCTTCTGTTAGAGTTAGTATGTTTTAACATTAATTTATACATCCTCCTTCCTTAACCTGGGATCTCTAAAACAGTGCCGTTACTGATTCTGATGATACAGATTTTCTGGTCTGACTCGGGTGAGCTTGTCTGCATTGCTACGGAAGAGTCATTCTTCATTCTGAAATACCTATCAGAAAAAGTTGCAGCAGCCCAAGAAACACATGAAGGTGTCACTGAAGATGGAATTGAAGATGCTTTTGAGGTACCTTCTATTTAAAAAATGGCATAGGATCAGAGATCCTTGAAGCAAGTCTTCCCAGAGTATAGCAAATTTGGTCCTTAACATAGTCCTATTAAATTTTAGTTTCCAGAACACTGAGTACCACACAGTATCCATCTGCCTGAGGAACACTTAACCATTTTATTTGCGTTCCCTGGGGAGTCTATCCCTGTTGGAATCCCAGCATGACAGACCTTGATGCCTACATTTCTCTTCATATATCTGTTTACTATTCTCACAGAGTTATAGAGGTTACTTTTAAAACACACATTTGGGAACTATGTTTACATAGTTTAAACTTTTTCTGCACTTCTCAAGTTTTGAAATGTTACTGAAGTTTGAGAACAAGTGGGGGAAAAGCCTCATGCTGTGAAATATCAGAAACAAAAACTTCACAAAGAAAGTTGTCTTTTTATTTAATCGTCTTGCTTAGCATTTAGTTTGGTGCTTGTTTCCTAGATTTATAATTAGTTAAGAATTAAGGTAGAGATTTCATATGTTACAGCATTTTTGTAAGACTAAAAGCACTATTTAAGTACTTCCAATATGCATATAAACTTGTTTTTGCAACTTGCCCAACTATTAAGTATAGAATATTAAGCTTAATTTGAATATGCAATAGTCCTACTGCTATCTAAAAGAACCTTTTTATATATCTGATTATGTCAAACTTAATTTGCAGGTTCTTGGTGAGATTCAGGAGATTGTGAAAACAGGCTTGTGGGTAGGAGACTGCTTCATTTACACCAGTTCTGTGAACAGACTCAACTACTATGTTGGGGGAGAAATTGTCACTATTGCCCATTTAGACAGGTAAGTTCCTGCCTTGGGTTATAAGCAAGTGTTAAAGGTTCTTTCAGTGAAGTTAGGACAAGGTGAACCGTGAACCTTGTCACCTGCTTCCCATGCATTACTACTTTTTCTTACATACCATGCTAATGTATGTTCTGAGGGAGTAAGGTAATCTTGGAGGGAATAAACAGTGTTATGTGAAAATGTACATATTGTAAAAGAAGAATCTTGCATGTGAGTATTCTTGCTACCATTAAGACCTATTGGAGTGGAGGTTTATAGACTATTTGGTAGTGGATCTATTCAAGATTAATATTCTTTGTTTTGTTTCAGGACAATGTATCTCTTGGGATATATCCCTAAGGACAACCGACTTTATTTGGGTGATAAGGAGCTAAACATTGTTAGCTACTCTTTGCTGGTTTCAGTGCTTGAATATCAAACTGCTGTGATGAGAAGAGATTTCAGTATGGCTGACAAAGTTCTTCCCACGATTCCAAAAGAACAGAGAACCAGAGTTGCACACTTTCTTGAAAAACAGGCAAGAAAACTACTTCTTAGTTACCAAAAAACAAACCAGTTTGTTCACATTTCTAATTGAACTTGCTAAGCAAAACCCAGTCATGTTATTTGTAAGCATAAACTCTTATATTTATTTAAAATTTAAAATTTTAAATTAAATTTTAATTAAAATTTTAAATTTAAAATCCATATTTATTTGAGAATACCGTAACCTTCTGTTTAGAGGGTCTTTGTTAGAACATCTAGGCTGCTGTTTGACCTGACAGATCAGTCTTACTTCCAGATTTTTATTTTAGGGCTTCAAACAACAAGCTCTTGCAGTATCTACAGATCCAGAGCATCGTTTTGAACTTGCTCTTCAACTTGGAGAATTAAAAATAGCGTATCAGCTTGCAGTGGAAGCAGAGGTAAACATAATAATTTTTGGTGATCCATACTAATTCTGAGTATTGGCACAAATCTAAGAGGCCCTGGAAGAAAAGTCAATGGTATGTGGGAATCCATTACAGCTCTCTGAAAACTAAATAATTGCCTCCAACTTTCTTGATGAAGCTCTTCTGCCTGTAATTCAAAGGAATCTGAGCTGTGGGATGGGGATAGAAGAATGTTGTCCACTCAGAAAGCTACAGGAACTCCTGGAGAATACAAAAATTGAACCAAGCCTTAATCTCCAGTATTTAAGAGTGAGAAGGAATGGCAGGACAGAAGCCTCTGGGCCTTTGTTACAGCCTTGGCAAACTTAGAAATGCAGTAGGAAGACTGACAGACAGTGATTTGTCCCATAGCCATTATTCAGAGAATTGATCTCATAGTTCCTGTTGTAAAATAATGAAGCTAGTGATAAGGAATGTGAACTTAGTTACAGACACATACCTTTCTTTCATTCTGAAGGTTAACTTGGGAGCTTTCTTTAAGAGATCGTTACTGTTTAAATTTCCAAAGTTATTTCTGCCTCCTCCCTCCACGTTTAATGAAAACCTGTTTATGTAATGGTATAGCTGTGTAATGGTCTGCATATGACAGTGTCATGCTGTAGAAGCTGCAGTAATCATAGTATCTCAAAGGCAAGACAAGTGTAATGATGGGATATAGTACCTTCACAAGTAAACTTATATTTTCATATTGAATGCTCTGAAAATCTTTAAATGCTGTTCAGAAATGTCAGGGTTACTTTTTGGTTTTTTTCTTTCCCTCCCTCTCCCCCTTTTGTACCATTAGTCAGAACAGAAATGGAAGCAACTTGCTGAGCTTGCCATTAGTAAATGCCAGTTTGGCTTAGCCCAGGAGTGCCTCCACCATGCACAAGACTACGGAGGACTACTGCTCCTGGCTACAGCTTCAGGAAACGCTAACATGGTCAATAAGTTAGCTGAAGGAGCCGAAAAAGATGGCAAGAACAATGTTGCATTTATGAGCTACTTCCTGCAGGGAAAGTAAGTAGCAAGCAAGAGATTCAGATTGTTCTGTTCTGCTTTCTGAAATCCGAAGAACCTCAGGTTCTTCACATGGTTAACTACAGCTAACTTAAAACTTCATGGAGAAAGATTGTGGCATGTGCCTTTTCAGAAAATCTGACTCTATTTTATGATGGCTGCTACATTTAAAATCTGAAATGAAAGCACTTTAATGTAATAGAATAAACAGCTACTGTCAAACAAAAATTTGTCTTTTTTAAATTTACTGGTTAAAATCACATTTTAAAATCTTTTAGGCTTGATTCATGTTTGGAACTCCTGATTAAAACTGGGCGTCTCCCAGAAGCTGCTTTTCTTGCTCGGACATATTTGCCAAGCCAAGTTTCAAGGTAACTTCAAAGCATATGCAGACCATGAACAGTGTTGTCAAAAATAGCTCTGTGTAACAGATATGGTTTGCATCTCCAGGGTTGTTAAACTGTGGCGGGAGAATCTCTCTAAAGTCAATCAAAAAGCTGCCGAGTCCCTTGCTGATCCTACAGAATATGAAAATCTTTTCCCTGGATTAAAGGAAGCTTTTGTTGCTGAAGAATATGTTAAACAAAGTCTTGCTGACTTGCGGCCAGCCAGGGAATATCCCCTTGTCACTGTAAGTAAGAAGTGGGAGCTCTTATTGTCTCTAGAAGAAGAACATTTGGTGCTGTGTAAATTCAGCTTTAAGCAAGTCGGGGCAAGCAAAGATTCCCTCAACATGTTTTTTTTTGTTTGGTTGTGTTTTTTTTTTTTACTTTTAGCCAAACGAAGAAAGAAACTTACTTGAAGAAGCAAAAGGCTTTGAGCCTTCTGGAGTAATGGCACCTCAGGTCAGTGTTTCTACTAAATGATGAATTCTAAGAAAGAGGCAACTTTGCGATTGTACAGGAACATCTACCCTGGACAGTATTTCACCAATAATGGACAAATTGGCTTGACTGTTGACTCTTACCAGCTTGACTGTAAGCACTGCAGCTGAGTTCCATGTTCCTTTGCTTCAGACGCTTCTTAATCTACTCCTGTAACTACTAATGACTTTTTCACTGTGAAATTGTTTCTTTTGTATGGTTACTTATCTTGGGTCATCTTCTGTTAGTGTATGTGAGTAATCATAGAGTCTTACCATTGAATTCATCCTACAGAAAAACAATTTCAATTGCACATACAAACACTGTTTCAACTGCTGCCAGTTTTGTAAAAGCTCAGTAGTTGGAATGTGGAAACTCTTGCATATTACAGTAATGAAAAATGCTTTATATTGTTTGCTAGTGTGCATGCTTATGGAATAAGACTATTTCATAACTAACTAGGAATCCTGCTCAATTATGTGAAAATACGTTCTAATCAATATCTGAAGCAACTCAAACTGATTATTTTGGGTTTTCTTGACCATCTCAGTTCTCCAACTATTATGCAGAAAACACATGGCTTATATTTAAGGTATAAGCATACAGAGTGAAACGATCACTTAAAATTATTTTCAGAGCTTAAACAGAAGATGACAATTTCTAATTCTTGCTCATGCCAAATACACTTCACATTTGAACAAGAACATCAGAATGTTAGGGTTTCTTAAAGACAATGATGTTGGAATGGCTCTTTGAGGCTATTAACTTCCAAAAAGAACTGTGGTGGAAACTGAGGGAGAGACAGAAAGTCACAACTTTCCATTCTGTCTTTGTGTTTTTTTTCCTCGTACGAGATGCATTGCAAAACTTCATTTACAGTTCAGAGAAGTTTGCTTACTTTCACATAGTTCTAGTGACTATTTGCTTCTTGTGTATCAAAGCAAGTATCATTAAAGCAAAATCAAACTTGTGTGAACGCTTGTTAAAGAAGATAAAGAAAACAGCATTGCAAAAGTTACCTAAACAAATTAGAACTAGCTTGCATTAGAAACTGAAAACAAGACCACTAATGTTAGCAGCATATCTTCGCATAGAAGTCCTTAAACAACAGTTGTCTCACAGCTGAGGCTGAGTATGGGAAGTTTTGTAGGAGATAATTATATAACTAATCTAAACACGATTAACAGAATAGTACCATTGTTTCAGTAATGGTATTAGCTGATGAATTATCTTAATATAAAACTTGTGCAGCAGTGAAGAGAGAAGGATGAATGTTAAACCATTGTAGGGTATGGAACACAAAGCCAAGCAACAGCACTTATCAAAACTTCTGTGACAATCTCAAGTAACCTAATCTCTTTTCTACTGAGGACCTTGAAAATCACTTGCTTTCCAACAGCACTTCAGTATTTAAAGTTAACTAATAGTTTCTGAAGGTTGTTTTCATTGTATCAGTTCCATTATCGACCACTGTAAATAAACTGGGCGGGGAAACGGTAGCCTCCAGTGGAGTGAGGACTAGAACACTTACTGGCTGTGAAAACGGGGTTCAAGAATTACTGAGGGAAACTCTGAAAAAGAACCACTGGGAGAGGGGGATTACAGCTCTGCTGTTTACTTGCTTTTGTTGAAAGAATTTAAATTCAAAAGAACTTAAGGAATCTTTTTTTCATTAGAAGAAGGCTGAAGAACCAGTTCCATCTCCTAAACCAGAAGTGATGAAGACGGTTTTGCAGAATTCTGATCTACTTCCAACAAAAGATCAAAAGGTACTGAAATATATTTTTATGAAGGAAGTACAAGCACTAAATTCATCTTGTGCTAGACTTCAACTAGTAATGTGATTAAACCAAGCTACTGGAGAATGTCACTTTCTATATTAATAGACCCAGACAGCTTAGGACAGGACAGTGTATGAATCCCTTCGTGTTGTATGCAGAAACTGTACACAGTAATATAGACCAGTTCCTACAGCCTTGTGGATTTACGGGGAACAAAGGGAGAAGTCCAAATGCAGTTGATCAGAACATGGTAAAAAGTTGTAACTCCGAGAGATGCTTTCTTACCAAGAAGGTAGCTTCTCTCTACAGCTTATTTTAACGTTGTTGTGTTTTGCAGAATGTGCAAATAAATCATACATCATATAAGCTGGCTAACGTGTAATCATATTAGTATTCCCTTAACCTAGTCTTTCCTATTACTAGACGCTGCTGGACTTGGAAGATGACTTGGATAACTTGGATCTGGAGGATATTGATACTACAGATATTAATCTGGATGAAGATATCTTAGATGAGTGAACATACTTTTTAGATGACCAAATCAATTACTCCAAACAAAGGAATGAAGTTCTGTGGACTATGTGCTCCAAGTTAATTTGATTTTTATACTGCAAGTGGACCATGTACATGTAGAAAGAAGGGTAGACCCAGCAACTCTACAAATGGAATAAGCTTCCAGTGTGTTGAAATTCAAGATGTAGGACTGCTCCAGTGCATACTAAAAATGTTTTCATTTATCAAGCAATTCAATAAATCCTTTTAAACATTCTGTTCCTCAACTCTCCATTTACTAGTAATTTTACTTTTCTTAACCCAGCTGCAATAGTGGATTGCAAAGAATTGAAACAGTATGTCCCCAAGCATTGGTATTTTAATCTGACTTTTCTTACCACATACACTTGGGTATATGGTTATTTTTTCACTGTGCTACTTAGTTTACATCTGTTGTCTGTTACTCTTCCAGACAACACTTCTAGCTAAAAGATCTAACAGAACAGTAATATGTCTTAAGGGACAGCTGTGGTGTTAAACGTGTTCCTAAAGGAAGCTGTCCAGACCCTACACTGAATAAGTAAAATGAATTATGGGCAATTCTTTAGATTCAAGATGCAACAATAAAGGAATTCAACTTGGTGTATACTATCACCTCAAAATAAAAGGCATGATGACTGCTATAAGTTTATTTACAAAACTTCTGAAAATAACAAGCTGCTGTAGTGATTCTTACATATTTTAGTAAAAAATTTTCAAGAACAGTTAGTTGTTTGAAGTATTTATTGTGGAATCCTGTACAGAGAATGTTTATAAACTTATGATGAACTAAGGTTCATTTCATGAAGCTGTAGAAGCAGCCCTTGCTTCTTCATAAGCCTGGAGGGCCAATTGTATATAGCCTTCTTTCTGTGATTCAGTTTTCACAAATACCTGCAAACATGGCAGGAGAGAGATTAATGCGCAATTAAGAGCATAGTTGCATAATGAGACTTCATGATTCCAGTGGTGCATCAGCCAGCTACAGCTAAAATCCTGGTGCAGCTATATCTAGTTTAAAAAAACAAAGCAAAAAAACCCAACCAAACAGGAAAAAAAAAAAACAACCACCAAACCAAAAAAACCCACAACACAACCTAGCATGCAGAACAGTTCTAGTCAAGCATCTGCTTCTGAAGGCAAGGAGAAATTTACACTACTAAATAGGCTTCTGCTGTTTAAAAGCTTTCTCTTCTCTAGTTGAGTAGCCTTAAAGTAAAAAAGCATACCTTGATCAGATCCACTCCTTGAAGTTTCCCTTCTTTAGCTTCTTTTGCTGATTGACATTCAGGATGAAGCATATGATACAGTGTAATTAAACTTGTAGCATCATCCAGCCTAAATAAATAAAGGCCCGTTTGTAGCAATTAGTTTCTCGTAATACTTAGTATTTAGAGAAGGTGTACTTTGTGGTATACTTTGTTCACCACAGGCATTCATAAACAACTGCTTTCACTGAGTGTACAGTCATTAGAATATACAGCTAAATGGGCTTCCCATCGTCTATTACAAGGGGAACCTGTTCATAAGAGGGAAGACCAGAAGCACACAAACACTAAGGTGCACCAGTAAGGTATATAAGTTTATCCATGCTGCAGGTTGAGCCTGATGTACTGTTCAACAGTAATAAAGCTACAATCTCTCTGTAAAATACAACTAATTACCCAATAACAAGTATTTAGCAGAACAACCATGCCAAAGAGAAACTTTCTGGTATCGACTGCAGTAACTAGCATGTTTTACAGAAGTAGTATTATAAATCCTGTGACACCTGGCCCTTCACTGAATTTAAAACTGAAACAGGTGTCTTACAAAAACATAACCATAAGCCAGAAGTGGGTATGTGGCAGGTAAAGATGCTCCAAACTCTGGTAATTCAAGTTGTCCAGATATTTGAATTTTCCCTTTAACAGTTTGATTCCAAAACTGGAACTACCCTGAATTTCTTCATATCCTCAGGTGTAAAAATAAGATATCACCACCTGTTTAAAGTTTCTCACTTCAACAGTAAGAAATGAATGCCACCATCACTGCAACTTAGAATTCTAATTGTACAAATTTCTCCTAGCTCTAGTGACATTTTGAACAATTAAATATTATTTGCTTCAGGGAGTTTTGAACAAGTTTAGCAGCATATATTACAGAAATCCATCCATTTAAAATGAAAGTGTATCTATCTGTTCCAGGCTACTTAGGAATTGCTCTAAAAGCCAGTGTGTCAATCTTAAAATACAAAATTTAGCTCTGTAGCTCATGCAAATGAAAACTTTTATACATCTTACAGAAATACTTTTTTATTTTCAAACAATAGTACTTGTTTTCTATTTGTTTAGATAAACAGAATTAATAAGTGACAAACACAACTTACAAGTCTCTGTGGATCGTATCTATTAGTAAGCCATCCGTTTTCTTTCTGTTTACTAGATACCATACCATTCCTCCAAAGTGTCTTGTTGAACGGAGCAGATCATACTTGGCATGTTTCTCAATGTCATCATATGTCCGATGATGAACCTATACACAGAAAAGATTTCAGCTTCATTAGCATAACTGGAGCTTGAGGGCAGTTTCTGCCCTCTACCTATCACTTAAAGTTTTTCATCTGTTTTCAGACCTCCCTAAAGTGCAGGAGTAAGCCACAGGCTGAACCATGCTGCCTTAAAGCTTTATACATGTTGTAATTCAGGGTAACACCAGGATAACCCAGTTGTTAGTACTTAGGCATAGACATCTTTATGTTAAGAGAAAGCTAAATACTAGCTACATACTGAAAATTTGGGGAGGGAGGGACATAACCTCTGAACCTTCATTTCACTTCTGTCAAGTTATAATCTATTCTTTAAGGAGAAAAATGCTAGAGCAAAGAGGTAAAATTTTACTTTGAAGAAAAGGTACTTGAAAAAATTGCCCAATAGAAGTCATGTTCTCAACTGATTCAAGAAAAAAAAGCTCATTGCAAGGGTAACAGGTAATCTACATGGGGAGGGGGGAAGAACACGTATGAACAACAATTTTGATCACTAGGTAATTAATACTCGTGTTTCCAAAACAAACCCTAAAGTTTTTCACTAATATTAATTATTTATACGAAAACTGAAAAGTTAACTCACTCTGATATAGTCAGGTGAATCTGGCTCAAACTGAGCAATGCACATGTTAAGGATATCCTCATGACGGTCTTGCTGAAATACAGTCTGAAACAACAGTTCAAATTCAGGAATAGATTCTGTATCACACCATTCCAACTATCCAAAATCAAAACAGCAGCCACAATATTTCTGTTCTGGGCAACACTTACAGTGAGTATCCACTTAATCACAAGACAAAATGGATAAAAGTGCAATAACTGCCTTGATGACACTAATACAATGTTTCTCAACTTTTGTTTCTGAAAGACCAGTTCATATTTTCAGATTAAGCATACAGTTTCATCAATGCATAACAATTAAATTTAGACTTACAGTATGACAGAATATTTACCCCTAGCCAGGATTTACCTGGTCCCAACCTGGAACTTGATAGTAAGTATTTAAGTAAGTTACAATGATAAGCAACTGTTCAAAACAGAATTCAAGCAGCTTAAAACATAGAAGCAGACTGGCTTATTCAGAGCTCCTCTGTCTAAATAGCACAGTTTCACTATCAGAGCACAAGCAAGGAAAAACTATCAGTTTTGAAAACGAGGAAGGTCTTACCCCAAGGTGTTCATCCTTGAATACCACCGGGGGAATAACTCTGCGCCCTTCTTTTGGGAAGAATATCTGTATCATTCTGTCTCGTTCTTCCCAGGTTGCTTTGCGTAATACACCATTTGGTTCTCTAACTACAATGAAACGCTCCTGAAAGGAAGGTAAAAAAAGAGCATTATCTCCCAAAGTCTTCTCTCTTCATAGCCAGAACCATTGTAAAAAAGATTCATTTTTTGCAAACCCACACTTACAATACCAGTTTCTTTCTGATTGTTGTTATATGCTAAATTCATAATTTCTCCCTTGGTACCTGCTAATTGAGTGCTACATTTGCATCTTCATTTTACCGTATAACATAACTGTGCACGTGCCTACACTAAAAGCTGCAGCTCTGTGAAATTTAGATAGATAACATAACTAATACCCAGAGAATGGAGTTAATGCTGCTGCTGGCCTGATTTTATGCATTTAATAACATCTACTTAATTAAGAATGCAAGTGTCTTGTACTTTTTTAACTTTCTTTCAGAGGTAGGTGCTAGAATCAAGCAAGGGCAAGTGCAAAACAAAAAATACAACAAATAATATACTCAGATTTGTTCACAAATTTCACACGATCATCACCATATGCATGTTTGAACCATGGAGATGACTTAAAATCGTAACTATTTTTAAGGACTTTTCCAGCCTCTTATTACTGGTACTGAAGATAATCTAGATGTTTCATTATACAAAGAAATCTAGCTGTCATCTTTACCCCTATACTCTGCAATTTTACTTAACAAGTGTTTCTTCACAGCTTTCACCTGAATTCATTCATCATTTACTTAGATTTCCACCAGATCTTTGCAACTGTGAAGCAGCTTCGTCTTTTGGTTTGTGCACAGTACCAAGTAATCCAATTCCACAGAAAGCTTCTAGAAAGTACAGAAGTCAGCACTCATAGCAAATCACAAGCACACGCTTTTAAAATAACTAACTATCCCACAGCTCCCCTCCTCCCCACTTTTGAGCACTGGAATTACAAGTTAGAAGCAAACATTTATAAATATGTCTTTGTATTCCCTTGTACCACACTGAATTTACAACTCCTCAGCCTTTTTGCAGACTGCTATAACTACATTTTTTAAAACCTAAAGCTTATTTTGAAATTAAGAATGAAAAGCTCTTAAAATAAATTAATATATTGTTACTTACACGATGTGGAATGGAGTAAGTTAAATCTGTAAACACATATTTTGTAGTTTCAGTTCCTTCAAGGAATTTGTCTTCTGCTAAAACATCATCAATTGGCTCTCGTTCTTTCAAAACAGGGGGCATAATTAGTTTTTCTTTAGCTTCCTCGATGGCTTTTCTTGTGGCCTTAAAAAAAAAAAGTAGTTTAATTTTACAATTAAAAAAACCCCATCCTATTGGAAAGCTAACATACCATTTTAGGATAAATATTTTTGTGTAGAAAGAAATTTTAGAAATCTTTTTTTTTTCTTCTTTTGTAGTTCAGAAGAAGTGAGACACTAATTCAATCTCCAGGTAGATGAATTGCATGTGAACAATATACCACTACTGTAACTTGGGCAAATTGCTGGAAGAAGTTCCAAAACTAAAATCTACGTATACTACTGCAAACACCAAGTTTATTTCAGGTATTTTGCCATGGTAAATTTCCCCCAAAGCAGAAACCACAATAAACATTTCATATATTGCTGCGATTGTGGTTGAATAAGAACTGGTTTAAGTCAGGCCCCTTCGTCATCCTGGACCATGGTCAGATAACAAGTAGTCAAAGGATACCCAGGGCTATAATTTAAGCACCAGATAAAGCCAATTAGAAAGTATAAGGGGATAATAAAGAAACATTCACTCAAGAAGAAAAAAATTGTATCCAATCTCCTTTTATATTCTGCATAATCAGGAACAATTGCATAAATAGAACTGACCACTTAAAGTGGCAAAACACAGATTTACACCAATTTAGGAAGTGACCTGAAACAAAGGAAAGAAACCAAAATGTTTTCAATAGCAGTATTAAAGGAAGCAGAAATACGGACTGTTACAGACTTTTTGCTAAAATCAAAACTTAGGTCAAAACGAAGCAGAGCAGCCTACCTCTTCCAGCTGAGCTTCTGTCATCAGCTTGTACTTGGGCGGTTTAAGCTCCTTTTTCACCGGCCTAAAAACCTTCTGCAGGTTGAGCCCTGTCATTTTGTGGAGCAGATTCTGAACCGCTTCATCCCCAAAGGAAGGCTTGACGGCTTTTCTCTCTGCTGGGGGATTTCAGAGGCTGTTAACCCGGCTGGCGGGGAGGCCGCGGTCGGGCCACCCCCTCCCCTCAGACGAAGGCCCCGG
>VYXH01009761.1:34692-53908 GCA_013397275.1 Burhinus bistriatus | reverse complement strand
GCCCCCCGGAGGGCCCCACCGCCGCCCACCACGAAGGGCGCGGGCGGCTAGACGGGCCCTTGCAGGCTATGAGACCCGGCTGGGCGGAGGGGGGAGATCCCCTCACGTACCGTCCGCGGCCCCCGCGTCCTGCCCGAGCCCCCGCCGCGCGCGCCAGCCCCACAGTGTCTGCGCCGCGCGCGACAGCCGCGCGGACGCCGCCGCGGAGCCCCACGCTCCGAGCGCCGCCATCTTACACACGCCCCTTCCCGCCCCGCCGCGCGCGCCGCATCGCTCCTCGAGGCACGCCGGGAAATGGAGTCTCCCTTCGCCTCAGCGGCCCGTCAGAGCGGCGCCGCCGGGGGGAGCGGCGGCCCCGGGTAGTGAGCCCGCCCCAGTGAGAAAGAAACGCTGTCCCCCGGGCTGGCAAGCCTCCAGTGTGACACCCATCTACAAGAAGGGCCGGAAGGAGGATCCAGGCAATTATAGGCCTGTCAGCCTGACCTCAGTGCCAGGAAAGATCATGGAACAGTTCATTCTGAGTGCACTCATGCAGCATGTGAAGGACAACCAGGGGATCAGGCCCAGCCAGCATGGGTTCATGAAAGGCAGGTCCTGTTTGACCAACCCGATCTCCTTTTATGACCAGGTGACCCGCCTGATGAATGAAGGAAAGGCTGTGGATGTTGTCTACTTGGACTTTAGTAAGGCCTTTGACACAGTCTCCCACAGCATTCTGCTAGAGAAGCTGGCAGCCCGTGGCTTAGACAGGTGTACTCTTCGCTGGATGAAAAACTGGCTGGATGGCCGAGCCCAGGGAGTTGTGGTGAATGGCGTTGAATCCAGCTGACGGCAGGTCTCAAGCGGTGTTCCTCAGGGCTCANCTGGAGAACATGTCTTATGAGGAGAGGCTGGAGGAATTGGGATTGTTTAGTCTGAAGAAGAGAAGGCTGAGGGGAGACCTTATTGCTCTCTACAACTACCTGAAAGGAGGTTGTAGTGGGATGGGCGCTGATCTCTTCTCCCAAGCAACTAGCGATAGGACAAGAGGAAACAGGTTCAAGTTGCACCAGGGGAGGTTTAGGCTAGACATTAGGAAAAACTTTTTCACTGAAAGAGTTATCAAACATTGGAACAGGCTGCCCAGGGAGGTGGTTGAGTCACCATCCCTAGATGTGTTTAAAAGTCGTGTAGCTGTGGTGCTTGGAGACATGGTTTATTGGCAGACCTGGTAGAGTAGGGTCAATGGTTGGACTGGATGATCTTAAAGGTCTTTTCCAACCTAAACGATTCTATGATTAAAAAAATTCTGTAGATTTCCAATTGTTTTAAAGTTTAGTGAGTTGTTCATTGCTTTGCCAAATCAGAGTCTAAATTATGTTACTTTTGAAAATGGAGATTGAGGTCTTGGACAAAAGGAAGACTTTATAGCATATATTGGGTTTCATTAGAATAAAGTTAAGCATCAGATGAAAAATACATTTTTTTCTAGTAATAGATCTTCATTGTACTGGGGACTATTCCTATTTTCCTCAGCCTTATTCAATATCCAAACACATGTGCTGGGTTGCATTTTATATTCAAACTTTTCAATATCCTGGCCTTTGCAGCAGGACATATTCTTCTTATATTTGTGTTGGGACAGTTAAGTTGAAATCATTGAGAACTGAAGAGTGCAAATGAATCCTTAATATTATTTTAATGTAATGTTGTGCTTAATTTATTTAAATAATGCTAAGAAAATGAAAAATAATTTTGATGAAATGGAGAAGATGTTGTTTTTCAATTCTCACTCGGAAGATCTCTGGAGTGAGAGTTATACCCTATAAGGGAATTGGGAACTTATTTGGCAACTTGCCTAAAAGCCACTTCAGACCTGTTCATGAATTTGGATGGCAAGCCAACGTCCATTTTAATTCACAGAAGGGCTTAGAAAAACAGCAAAATTTATTAGGCTATATCCAGGAGAGGTTAAATTCACATTCATTCTGTACTGGAGTAGTAACAGCTGCTCTGAGGATTAGCCTTTTGGCTGGTGGGATGAAAGGAAATACTAACTAACTATGCTGTAGATGGAAGTATAGCAGGTTAAAGTAATTTATAAAATAATAGCAATTTATATTGGATAGGTTGGTTATATTTTATTTATGGTTTACATTTGTACTGAAGTAACCGTTAAGTAGGATGTTTTATATTGGTATACTTAAAAATACAACACCAGCTTGAAGAACCAGTGATGTAAAAATTGATAATGAAATAAAGAATCTTTCTTAGCTTTTATTACTATTTTGAATGCATCCCAGGACAGCTGCTGTTGGAAAATTACAACCACCTGATGACAGGTGGATGTCCCCTGTGAAACACATTGGTGGTCTAAGTCTGGATTCTATTGAAAAAGTGTCAATACAAAATCACCTCCACAATTGGCATTAATTTCCTTTTTGTTGGTAGTTTCAGGAGGGCAAAAGGATCAGATGGCTGCTGAGAGTGAACCAGTTTGGTTAACATCTCCGGGAAAGAGAAGGCAAATGGGGAGTTTAAGAGCTTGCATCGTTGCTTTGCCTCTTTAATTGATAAAATAAGGGGCTGTAGTTTACCAGGCTTTCTGAATAATAAATATGTCAAATTAGTAGTAAGTAGTTGTTAGGAAGGAAGAACTCTTTCTTGGAAAAAATAGAGTGAAAAATACAAAATATGTTTGGTAACTGTGCATCCAGCTACTGTAAGAAGAAACAGAGTGAACCCAGTAAGGCTGCATACATGTCCACAGTTGATGACATGACCTTTTTAAAATTAATGGTTGGTTCTCTTGTTCCTGATAAGAAAGAATCTGGCAATCCTGTGGAACATTTTTTTGAGGGACACAATGGACCAGGTTGGAAGCTCTTTTTACTAAACCTGCATGGATTAGCCTGAAGAGAAATTATTTTTCACAGAGCAGGCAGAGAGTGCTGAAGTAAGAGAGGTGACACAAACCTGATTATATCATCAAATTAGTCTTTAAAGGAATAATATATTAGATGTGGTTGATTTTGTTTCCCCATGTACATAGATGGAGTGGGGTGGTTTTTTGCTAAAATTATCGGGATGGTCATTCATAATATGATTGTCTATTTTCAGGCATGTTATCTGCAAGCGTCTTATTTGCCATTTTCTTTTGTTTAAGGCAGAGAGTATTATTTTCTCTGGAATTGTCTTTTAAGGTGTGTAGCCATGGATTTGCATTGCCATCCAGAGTCCTGGGCAGAGATTTTGTTGATAGTGGTGATGATGATGCATGAGCCTTTGCTAATACATCAAAGTGGCTATTTTCTATCTTAAAGACCATATAGATATCCGAAACTGTTTTATTTTCAAATTTCATTTTGATACTTGACAGCAGCAACGAATCAATGTGGCTGCAGAACTCTGTCCTGGCATGCTGGGCCAAACTTACCTCTGAGGGCAGATTTACAGGTAGTTCTGTGGACAAAGCCCATTTTTACAAATAATAACTTAGATGCCCACTGAAATCACAGTAATTGAGCTCAACTGTAGCCATTATCATCCTGCGTGAACAGCTGCCTTCTGTCGCCTGTGTGAATATCCCTAGTGAGAGGGAATGAGTGAAACATTATGCAAAAGTCCTCCAAGTTTGTTTCTTTGGTGCTGTCAGTTTTAGCAAGTGCTAAGAGTAAGCATAAATTGGAGAGCAAATGTCCTTCTAGATTTTATTTTTGCCTTGACTATTTGACGTTTGTATTTCAAATTTGAAGAAAAAAATGACAAAACAAAAAGGATTATACGTGCTCTTTATTTTTAATTTTCAGCCTAGTTTCAGAGGAACTTTTCACTATGCACGTGTGCTATATTCCTGTGGGCCACAAGGGGGCAAGATTGAGATTTTAACCATGAATGAAAGTGCCTGAGTAGTTCTAGTGGATAGTGTAAATGCACTGTTTTCGTTAATGACCCAGATTTGCCTCTGTCTCACATAAAGCTGCCATAATCTCACTTTAATAATGATAAATTAGATATATACAAATACTGTCTCCAGTAATTGAGATTACATACGTTATTTATAGTAGGGATATAAATCCCCCTTCAGTTTATATTGTTTTCTTTGCTACACTATAAGGGCTTGAGCCAAAGCCCATTAAAGCCATTGGAAGGCCTTCCCTGACTTCAGCAAGCTCTGAATTTAGAGTCCATATTTTTCAAATAAATTTTATTCTTCCTTTCTGCTCTTGTAATACTTATCTTTTAAAAATAAATTGTCAGGAAAAAAATAATAGTAAATATTCAGTATTATTCACAGTAAGGTAGGATTTGAGTAATTATTGTTTTCCCACTTCTTAGTCATTTTTTAACCTCCTTCTCATTCCGTCACTATTAAATGTCCTGTCCATCTGAATCCAAGCACTCACCAGGGCATTGCAAACTAAATCTGGTGTCCAGCACAAATTGTTCCATGTGGGCAAGATGGGACATATCTGATACCTTTATTTCCACAGTAGAAGGCAGTAGAAGGACAGAGCAAGGATCCTGGCAGATTTGTTGCTTTGTTTCAGTCTCTGGGGACAGGAATGTTTGGAGGAGATGACACCCTCCAATTCAAAGGTTAATTACAGTTTTTCTGTTCTCTCCTGTTGCTAACACAAGTAGTCAATACCTTTCTCTCAAAATTGTACTTTTATCTGTTTTTCACTGAAACCTGACAGAATATTCTGAAACCTAGACTGTCTGGATTAAACCTAGATGTGTATTATGTGTATTGCCTGGCCTGTTGTCAAAGGCTTCATAAAAATTCAAATCAGATGTGTCTACTAGTTACACTTTGTCATATTTTGTCACTGTCCCAAAGTAGCCTGGAGGTACAATTTTCCTGCCTTTTTTATCCAAATTTCATCAGGGCTATTGTATAATTTTATGGTTTTTCATTTATTTATTTTATCAATGGATTTACCTGACACAGCTATATTGTCCTACTTATAAACTGTTGTAATACCTATTCAGTGATAACGGCAAAATTTTGTTTCTTTCAGCCTTTTCTCATAAGAGCTGATTTTATTAACATACACAACCACTTCATTCTTCAATTCTTTCAGAAGTAGGTGAATACATTTTTCTGCTGATGACTTGGTGCAGTTAAATAGATTAATTTTTCCCCAAACTGATGCAGTCTCTATCATAATTTTCTTTGTTTATTTTTTCCAGTTTAAAGAGCAGTTACCTCACAACTGGCCATCTTGTTGCTTAGTGATGCCAAGAAACCAATCTTAACTGTATGCTATTCCCTTCTCATGTTCTTTTTGCCTCTGATACTCCATTGGTCTCTGGGATTCTTTCACAAGTTCACTTTTTCTGGTTTATGTAATTATTTTTCTTTAAAGCTCCTAATTGTTCTTCATATTGCCCCTAAGCCTTCCTGTTTTCATCTTATGTTACTTGAATTCATCTGGATTTATCAGGATTTGTTTTGTCACCTTCTTTTCTCTTTCTTCTTTTCCCAAATTAATTTTTCATGGAAATAAGCTCCTGCAGTTTGCTATTTAACAATATGCATCTTTTTATTTACTTTGTTGTTGTTGATGAGGGCAATGCATACCTTTGGCTTGCTATTATGTATTTAAACAACCTACATGACAGGGCCAACTTTTTTAACTGATTTCTTACCCATACCAGACTAATGAACATTTTTACACTAAGTAAAATAAAGAAAATTTATTTTATTTATATTTGTGTTATTTAAAATAAAGAAAATAAAGAAAGTAACATTTAAAATAAAGTCCCCTCTCTTCTAAAGGTGGTGCTGGTAGGGTTTTTTTTGGATTTTTTGTTCTGTTTTTTGTGTTGTTTTTTTTTTTCCTTTGGATCCAGAATGTAATGTAAATTAAATTTGCTTAGGCAAACCCACTGTGAGTTTAAAAAAGTCATTATAAAGACAGGATCCTGGGGGTCTGACAGAAAAGCTAAAACAGCTGTGCTCTCCAGTACAAACAACACATAAATCTACAGTATCTTCTCTTCATGATCAAATAAGCGAAAGGCTCAGAAAGAAAGAGATATTTTTATCTCACAGAAGCAGAGCTAAAAGAATTTAGCGTCCATTTAAATCTCAGCCATTTCTGTTAAACTTTTAATATCTAACATTTTTTTCATTTGTTTTAAGGAGATTTTTATTTGCTAGCCAAACAACTCTATTTACCTCTTTGATATGAAGGTTGTCTTTAGGTCCAAGATTAAATGGTTATTCAGCTCTTTAGTGAAAAGCGTATCTCACAAGAACAGTTTCCAGTTTGTTTATTCTTGTTATTTTCTTTCTATCCAAGCAAATCAAGAAAATCCTAAGAACAAAAATAGACATAGAATTAATTTGGTGAAACAGTTGTCAGATTGTTTTCCCCATTTATTTCCAAGTAAACCTCTTGACATTTACTAGGTTGCCCACTAGACTTAATGGGAAGACTCCCATCCATTTTTGGACAAACTGTCTGAGTAGAGTACGAGATGTCACTAGATGATTTCCAGAACAGTGTGAACAAAAATGATTCAGCTGGTGCTATACCTGCTTAATCAAGGATAAAATATATGTGTATATACTTTACAAACTACTTTAAAACTGTGCACTGAATGAGTAATTGCATTTATGCTTCTTTGGTTTTCAGAGAGTACGTATATGGGTAGAAACCTGTACACTGTGTTACCACAGCTTTTTCTGTTGTGTACCCATAATCCCTGTATGCTTAGCCATGCCATTTTGCAATACATGATATGATCATTAACATATGTCAATGTTTGTACATTTGGACTAGAATAAGTGCTTGGATCTTTATGAAGGCACATATTACGTATCGAAATAAATAATGTAGCCGGGCAGCTGGAGAGATCTAGTAGTGGCTTTATAAAATGTTTCAAGGGAAAAAAAACAGCACACAGCCCAGCACGCCAGGAGAAATATTAGTGACAGAAATGTAAAAAACACAGGCCTAACTCTGCCCCGTGCACTGTATGCAGCATGCCCCCATTTGTCAGAAGGTTGAGTATACGAGGCAGAAACTCAAAGCGTGGAATTTTTTCCTTTGTTGGGGAAGGGGGTGAAAAACAACCTTACAGCAAGCAAGTAGGCTGAAAATTAAGATGAAAAGCTGAAAGTGCTAGAAGTCCAAATGTTTCTATCTGGTTAGATTTTTTTTTTTACAACTGCACAGCAGAAGGGGAATGTCTGGGTCCTCCCTTTTATTCACCCTGTTCTTGGCTGCCGGATTCTGATTCCTTCCCTTACACCCACTCCATACACACACATCATGTCTTTTCATGAACAGTCTCAGCTTATCCAAATGGAAACAATGAATAATTATTTTTTTTTCAGATTATTGAGCTGAGTCAATTCACAAGTCACAGAGGGGTCTAATGAGTGCCAGAGCCTCTGAGGGAAAAAGAATGGAAGCAGGATCTTCTCATTTCATTAGCAGCAAGCCTCCAGATTGTGTCACAATGTTTCAGGTAACTATAGCCTCAAGATGCAGTTTTATAACTGGCCAAAACTGATCTAAGACCATCATGCTCCCTCTGTTCAAGCCCTCCCTTGGGCTGTTTTGCTTGCTGGAAACATTTTGGTCTTCATGACAGACACTAAACGGAGTCAATGATTTTCTTCTGAATTTTGATTAAAAGCACAATATTTTGGGCCACATACAAACTCAGGGTTTGACTCTGAAAGGGAAAAGCAAAACAGATTCTGTCCCCTTTGTGTCTGTGCAACAGCACAAAGATTTCCTAACCCTTACAAGGTATTATTGAGATGCAGCCAATCCACATGATATTTTACAGTAGAATGCTGCAGCACTGAGATCACTTCATTTTTCCTGTGTGCTCCAGTGCAGGAGAATTACTTCCAACCCAAGTACCATTTACTTTGTAAGTAGGCAGTGGAATGTTTTGATTGATACTTACAAATTAAGTAGACTACTGCTTGGATGGTTTTAGTTTAGATCCAAAAACTAAAAGGACAATTTGAGTGCTGAGGCAGCAGAAAATTAGGTCTGATCCTGTGAGCAATAAAGCAATATGAGATCAGTATTGTACAGTTTCAGATAACTGTGTACAAAATTAACTGTGCATTTGCTTTGCATATTTCAGACCTAAGGACCAAATATTTGCCCATAAAGCAAAGCATCATTTTAATTAGTTGTTCGCTTTTTCTCCTTCTCCTCTCATATCTGTTTTTTTATGGTATACATGATCAAATTTCTAAATGCTGGTACAATATGTCATTCTGTGCAATATATTATATGCTCTAAATATGATTGCATCTCCTACTTATGACAGTTAAATGATGCTTGCTATATAGTCAGACATTCTTTTGCTTTCTTCTAATAATTTCCTCAGTGATACTCAGAAAAATAATGGTAGTTCAGAATAGTGTCTGCCTTGTCAACTATTAGATGTGATTGTTTTCTCACGTAGTACTGTATTTCTGAAAAACTAAACTAATCCGTGTTTATTATTGTGAAATAATTTAGAATATCCTTTCGAAGTTCTCAACGTTATTCCCTGTATGGCCACGGAACACTAGATGGCACTGTGTGGCTGTGTGTCATACACAGGAATGACAGTAGCAAAAGTCTCTCGACACATGAAAGAATCCTCATCTTTCAAAAATATTTGTAATATTGCCTTTTTATTATGAAAACAATTAAAACGTGTAAATTCTCGATTTTTACACTCTAAAAACATTTCAAATCTTCTTTTTCCTGCATTATGATTACATGGGGAACATTTCTTAATGAGTTAGACTGGTGAGTACATTTGCTCATTTTTTTGGTCTACTGTAAAGCTCTCCAAAGGATTAATCCACCAAAAGGGAGAATTTTTAATTCCCGATATCATCAGCATGCTCCTTACTATAGAACAGGAAGGAAGGAATGACAGCCTGTGTGTTGTCCTCTTCTGTCTCCTCAAATAATCTTCTACTTAGTGCCATGGCATCCATGAGAATGGACATTTTAAAAATTAAGTAAAAGCAAAAGGTGTTAGGTAGCAACAGCTTGAGCTAAAGAGTCATCTTGAAGACAACCAGTGCAACAGTTGTTACTTTGTCAATATTTGGTTGGTTTTGGATGACTTCAAAAGAAGGTTTCAAAAACACTGCATCTTACACAACTAACAAGTTATTCAAAAGAGCCCAATCCTGCATAGGGTCTTTAAGAAAAAGATTGTGTTTTGGTAATGGAGTTAAATCACATGTAGTGTGTTGTTACTTTTCCGTGTCGTATCCTATCTCTGTTTCACTGCTTTAGGTCTCTCTCTTCCCCAATCTGTGATAAAGCCAATTCCTAGCTAGGAGCTGGGTACTGTTAATAATTGCCACAGGCTTCTTGGTGACTCTGGGTCAGTCACTTTCCCATTTTGTGTTTCTTAATTCCCCTAGCTTTAAGATACAGATTGATTGGATGGATAGTAAAAATGAAGTATTATTGTATGTATTCCTACTTTCATTTTCATTAGGCCTAATGAAATACATTAATTTTAAAAAATTATTGAAGTGTTTCATAAGTAGCTGTCATGTAAGTTTGAGGGCTTCTGACCAGGTATTATTTTAATTTCTAGTATAATTTTGCGCTGTGCAATGCATTTTCAATTTTTCCAAACAGCACAACTTTTTAAAATGCTGCCTCTTTATCCACCAAGTCTCACTCCGTCCTATGTTTGGCAAAGTTAATTATCTCACCTTACAGAAATGTAGGCAGAAATAATTTTTAGAAGAATGAGATGATGGTATGACTTTAATGTGCCTCTGTACAATTTTGCATGTCGTGTATTATTGCTGTACAAACAAGAGGGAGATACCAAGAGTATTACTGATGGACATTATGCGTAAGACACCACAGAATGTTACCTTCCCTCTGCCTGTTGGTGTATTCTGAGTAGGGCGGGAATGCTGTGTGTCTGCCTCTTGGGACGAGGGGAATTAAAAGGCTGTTTCATGTTCTGCTCTAATGAAACTGGCTTGCAGTTCCTGTTGGATCATAGGACTCAGCGATGGTCGGAAGAATGTAGTGCTGTCTCATTCTTTCTCTTATTATAGGCAAGGCTGCTTTCTATGCTGAAAAGGAGAGGCATAGCAGAGAGCAACCATTTTACTTCCAGCTCCTCCCCATTGTCTTTTCCATCCTACTGCAGCATCCAATGCTGTCTTGTGACAAACACCAGCAGTCATTCCGTTTTGGAAACATGGCTGAGGTGAGGAGAATGTGTGGAAGAGGAATCCTGCATGGAAAGAATAAAATGTTTAGGGCCTTTTATTAATGACCCTGCTCCACCCCCAGTTTCTTTTTTTCTGTTGGGCTCCCCTGCTTCATGTTCCCCACTAGTGCCTTATTTTGACCCCTCATGCACTTTCTTTTTTCCACCCATTGTTCCTTTCTCTCCTCTTCTTCTTTTCTTGGTAGAAGGGCATACCCCTGTGGCATTTAGTTTTGGTTGGTTGGGTCTGATACCTGTCCCCACCAATAACATTTTTTTATGGGTACTCCTAACCACTGTGTGTAAGCGTAAATTGTTGCTACAATCCTTCATAACCAAAAGAGGAACACAAACAAGGAAAGCCCTTGCTCGGTGAAAATGAGATTTGGGACTTTCTGCAGTTTGCAGACTGATCAACTGTAAAATTAAAACTGAACAATTGGAGAGCAGTACTAAAGCAGAACAACTATCACTGATCAATCATGAAAGAATTTTCCTGAGGTTTGAACTTATTGCTTGTCTTTCAATAATTCAAAATAAAATCAGAATCCAAACTAACCACAGAGCTGCCTCCATCAAGTGCAGTCTCTTACAAAGCAGCCAGTCTCTTAAAACAAGCAAGTATACATTATGAGCAGATGCTAACCCCAAATTATGTCCTCAATACTTTAGAAACCAAGGATCTCTGTTTCCTCCCTCCGACAGGGGAGGAGTATACATATCCCTTGCTGTGTTAGAGTGTGATGAGGCCCACCTGCTCTGACTGACCAGGTCACTCAGAAGCACTGCTGCTTTCTGCAGCTGGCCAGGTCAGGGGAGGAACTCCAGCCCACTGGAGTGGCTGGAATGCCACTGCCAGAAGCCCACAAGGCTGGGTTATGGTTTGTATTGAAGGGCAACCAGGGACACAGATATTGCTTGAGAACAACAGCTGTATTTGAGATTAATGACCAGAACGTATCCCACCCTTATAGAACAAATTGTTTCCCCCTGTCCTTCCCATTGACAACACCAGAAGAGAGGACACTAAACTAATCGTGCTGTGTCTGAGGAGGTGTCTGTGCCTCAGGATTTCCAGCTGGTGGGGAAAAACCCTTCAAAACACCTTTTCCAAATCAGATTGTTTTAATAGTAGCAAAACTAAATGCTCTTCTCTCCTACTTATATTTTCAATGAGAAAATGGTCAAGCAATAACCAAAGCCCCTCACAGAAACAGGACATCCTGAGCTGTGGCAGATGGACTTCCTTTACAAACTTTTAATGAAAGTTTTCAACAATAGCTCTGTGTATGTGCTTGTGGGGGTTAGCATGTGTACACACTTATGTACATACACACTGTGCAATGCTTCACAAGCTTTTTAAATTAACATAGAAAATACTATGAGATGTGTATGTTTTGCTGAAAGAAATCTATTTTGTAAAAAAAAAAAAATTTACTCTGTTATGGCATGAGGCAGGATTAGGTAGAGATGAAATTTCAGGATGTGGGTGGCCACAGTTGAAGGTCTTATAGTGAGTGTTCAGTAAAATATCCTTGGAACATAAAATTAAAATAAATGAAGAGTAAACTTAAGCAATGTATCCGTGAACATAAACAAATCTTGATGCTAAATAAATATTGTGAGGAAGCCAAAGTGCAATAATTACACTTTCTCTCCTTCCTAGAAGACATAGATAATATTTTTTGTAATTTCCTAAGCACATGTCAAAAATAGCTAGTGTAAGATGCTAGTAAAAGGTGACAATCCTCTGTTGATGTTTATGATATACAAGAATCTACTCTGGCTGAAGGCCTGTTTCATGGTAATAAAGGCGGAGTAAAAGAAAAAATTTAAAAATATTTAACAAGTGTTATCTGCTATCACATATAAGAAGATCTGGAAATGTCATCTTTAATAAAGCAAAACAGTTACTATGCTGTAATATAGACAGGAATGGTGGTAAAACATGTTATCCAATTATTGATGAAGTTGTTAGCGCATAGCTTTTCACACAAAACCAATGTGTTGAAAAATGCAAGGGGGAAAGATGGTACATAAAAGCAGTTTTTCCAAAGTTTTTATTTGCGTTCTATATCTGGGTTCCAGCTCAGGCATCATCAGTTACCTGTGCCTGGGCTTCTTTGCCACAGAAGGCAAGAAAGCCAGGAGTGAGCTTTCCTGGGCCATTTAGTCAGTTATTGCAGCAAAAGTATGGCTTCTGATGCAGAGCATCTGAGTACCTGGGCTTGTGTCACTAAATGATCAAACAGGTGCTTATCTTTCCTCAGCTCTCACTGCTTGTTTTCGTCAAAAAAATGGTACAAATCAGTGAATAACTGTAAATTATAGCAATATGTTAAGGGCAATACATATCACATTTAAATGCAAGGTAAATGCTTATAAGAAAGAGGACTTTTAGTAATTGTCATAGAAGCTTAAAAGTATTCAGAGATTATAATAAAAAAAAAAAAAGGTTTGTTTTATTCCATCCTTCACCCAGTTCCAGTTGACCATGTGTTTCACGTGAAGTAGTCACAGTTCAAATTGTGTAGCAGCAACATCTATGGTCAGCGCTTCTGGCTGAGTGTGCCTGTTGGTTATTGACCTGGCTCTAAAGCAGACAAAGTGGTTGGCAGCCATATCCTTGTGCATGTTCTTTTGCTGTAACTCAGCTTGGGCCGTAAGGAATTTCATGGTGTTTCATCTGTGGATAAAGTTTTGCAGAACTGGTGGAGGTGAACATCAAAGAAATGAAAACCCTTTTAAGATCAGGTCATACAAAAAGGGTGTTTAAATGTTGGGGCATCAACCCACGCATGTGCTTGTTATATGTCAGTACTCACTGGAACATAATTAAAGTGACAGTGCCCTTCTCAGGCCTTCAGTGGTCAGGTAATGAAGCCCCAATAAACAAATTATGTTGAATAGATCAATATGTGGTGGGTTTTTTTTCATAAATAGTAGGCTTATTTGTGATAATATATTCTTCCTTTTAGAATAATTATTTTACTTTACCTAGTGGTATTTAAGAGTATTTACAAATATGTATAAACTCTCCCGTTTAGCATGTGGACTTCCAGGAATTACTTTCCTCTCTTCATAGCTTAGAAAAAGCACACAGCCTTGTTAGAGCATCCTATGTTAAACAGCAATTAAGATAAGAGAATTCAGGAAGGCAAAGTGTAATTACTCCAACTGGAATTGGGCCAGAACCCACCCCCCTATGATAAGACCTTGTTTCCTTACATTGATTAAGATCATTCTGTACCCATACCCACCCTGAATCAACATAAAAGCCAAGACTGTGAATTGAACATATCATCTGAGACACAGGCACCCTAAATAGCTGCCCTCAGGATTCTGGGAATCAGACTTGCATGTTTTGTAGGAGTTGTTTGGGTTTTTTTAATGTTTGTGAGTTTTAACTTTAGTTCATTTCTGAGGTGCCAGTTTTCTAGGAAGGACAACAGATGGACACTGTTCTGATGTCAATTATCCGGTACGGTTCTATGGAACTCAAGAGAGTTTAGATTTTCAAAGAATGCTGTGGATAATAAACTATTCTTATGATATTTTAACAAAATGATATTGTTGTCAAAATGCAGTAACAGCATGGAAAAATATTTATTAAAAACTCTTTGTGTTTTTTTGTGTTACATGGTAAACAATTTGGTCTTTTAATCCCTTCTGGATAAGTTTAGGTTCATGCCCAAGCTTAGAATGCCCTAGTCATAATGGCAGTGGCAGCTTCACCCTCTCTTCTTTTTTAGGTTTTGTCATATTGTATTCCCAGAACTCTGTGTCAGAATTGGAGGCCCATTGTGCTGTATGTTATGCAAACATACAGTAAAAAAAAAAAAAAAAAAGACGTGCCCCAAATTTGATATTACTGTAACTGAAGGACCCTTATATTGTTGCTATTATCACAGTATACAGAAGCCTTCCCAAGATGCTTTAACAAGATGACCAAAGCTAAAAAAGTACAGCACTGAAAGGAATATTTGGTTTAGAAATTTTGTGTCATTATTGAAACTACAATAAGGTAAAGACTTTTTGTTTTTCGTCTTTTACAATGAAGATGTGAAAAGTGTTTCTCATTTTGTATTTGCAAACTGGAACCTGGTTTTGATATTCCTGGAAGACAATGGAACGTGGGCAGGAAGTCTTTGCTGTTGTGGAGAAATGCTGTGGTGCGCCACACCAGTTGGAATCCCTAAGCCCTGAAGGTATAAAACTCAGTAATTCCAGCCCCAGGTAGGTTACAATTGCATTTAACACACAATGATTTAAAGTAATGAGGACAAGAAGTAGCAATGCTAGTGCTAAATAACATGGATAAATATGAATTAATTTTGTGTAAAGATGGATTTGAATTCTTAAAAACAGAAAATAAAAACTTAAACAAAATGCATATCATACAGAAGAAATATTTCATAATCTTTTACTTATGACTTAATTTTTGTAGAGATTTGACTGACTGGCATCTTACAGTCTACAAAACAAGGGGATTTTTACCATAAACTTAAATTTCCAAGTGTCTGAGAAGAATAGAGATTCTGGTACAACACCAGAGGAAAAAATTCATTGGAATGATAAATGGCAATCAGATACATTTCATTGGGACTGATTCTTAAATGATCCGTGCTATGTCCAAGAGCAATAGAACTTAAATTGGAGACAACAGGAAGATGTTGGTTTTATACTTTGGCTTTGAAATCTGTTTATTGTTCACCTCTTTGGAGTTACTATGGATTTAAACAGAAAAATTGTGTCCAGGACATTTGTGTTCTAGTGTCCTTAGAGCCCTTAGGAAGAGCAAAGCACATTGTCAATTATGTTGTGGTGCTTTAATGCTGTACCTCTTTAGGATCAGTGGAATGCTTAATATCTTCTGATGGATAATTAGGCCTGACTTGTTACTGGGAAAGTCCCCGTAGGTATACATAGAAGCTAGTCAAGAGGAAGAGGGCTGAATGCTGGGTCCAAATCAGGAGAAGGTTCTTTGGTTTGGCATGATGTTGGAATCTGCTCAGTGGCTCTGCCACCTGGAAGATGAATGAGCTCTTGGAGCGTCAAGCTGCACACGGGGCTGAGGAGGAGGTTGAGTGTGAGCAGACAGATACAACCATTGCAATGCAGTGAAAGAATTCGTGTTTTGCTTCCACACCAGGAGGAGGAGACTTATAGTGGATAAAAGGAATGTGTGGCCCTGTATCCTGAGCTTCCTCTTATAAAACTTTGATTTTGAGGTTTGCATTTACATCTCTATTCAAATCTGATTTCAATCCTGAGTCTGAAGCTCAGGACACAAGCTCTTATCTTGCTTCCTGTTTTCCCCAGAGTTGTGCTGCTTATGGGCCAGAATAGAACCAGCATTCACTTGTTTCCAGTTAGGACTGGTTTCTCACAATTGCCCAGCAGATCCAATATTGGAAGAATAGCAACCGGATATCTCTGAGAAACCAGGTGCCTCATTTTCAGTGGTTAAATGTGGTTTCAGTTCTCCTAGAAATTTAAACACAGTCTATAAAGACAGTTTGTTAACAAAAGTTGTGATTCAGGGTTGTATGGATGCAGCTATATGTTGCCACTTCTTTCATTTTTTAGGATGATTTAGGAGATTGGGGTGCAGTATTATATTATGACCCTAGAGTCTGATTCCAGCCTTCTCTTTCCCTGAAAATGGAAGTTTGAGTGAGTTATTCTTCAGCTTAAGATTTGATGCACATACTAAAATAAATCACTTTACTTCAGAAGTTTGGTAATTTCTTCTTCACACAGATCAAATTCAAAATAAGGCTTTTCTAGACTTCATTTTCTATTGCCCAAAATACTGGGTTTTTTATTTGTTTATCTATTATAAATAACAAAAGTTATAAACATATTAAGTGCTCTGTTAGCATCCAAGCATCTATTAGCATCACTGAAAGAAGTAAAAATACCTACTGTGATTTAATAACTATATTGGCTAGCGGATAGGGAATTCGGTTGAGTAACACCTTGTTCCAGATATGTTCCACTGAAGTTGAGAACAGCATTGAGCTGTCTTCTTTAGGTTTTATTTCCCTTGTAGGTAGCAAGATTGAGTAGAAACAAAATAGCTCATAACATAGGGGATAAAAATGGATCATCTGAGAGCACTGGGCAAGTGACCTAAAATACAAGATGGTTTGTTGTGGTGGGCTAGTTATTTCAATGTTTGGCTAGTCCTCAGGGAATGCATGGAACCCTGTCTCCATCCAGAAGAGCCCAAAAGGGTATGAGCTCACAACAGGAACGTGTGGAATTTATTCTATTTTGCTCAAATCTGAGATATTAAACCACCCAAGCCTGATAAATAAACTGACTTGTTGAAATGACCATAGTACTTTGTATAACTGAAAACTCTGTGCTAATTTTGTAAATTATGTGAAGGTATCTTTTAGAAGAATCAGTATCTTGGATTCCCACCACTGGAGGCTAGATTTCATGAGGAAAATGTGCTGTGTATGAAAACTACAAAAGAGGTATAGTTTAACCTGTTTGCCTTAGTTTTTCTTCTTGGAAGGAAGAAGGGAAAAGGAGTGTTGACTTCCAGTGAAAATAAATTGCTTCTTCCTGATTCCACCTGTCAACTGTACCAGTCAATGGCTGGAGTGAATGTTCTTTTTATTCCCTCCCTGCTAGCTCTTGGGAAGGGGTATGTTGCCTGCCTTTATATTTGTACTTTTATTGCCTAGCCTGCTTTTGATCATATTGTTTCACCTGTATTAGATCCTGACTTTGCTGTTACTTACGTACAAAAGTTGCACTAGTAACATCTTACCTTCTGTGTTAATTAGCTCACACTATAGAGGGGTTGTCGAGATATGGGTACAAGCTGCTCTTAGAGAAAAAAAACCTCATGGCTGAAGTTAACCCCACAGGACTTTCTCAAAGCCACACAGGAAATCCGTGACAGATCCCAGAATAAATCCCAGATTTCCTATCTCCTCCACTTGTGCCGTAACTAGAGAGACCATAATTTCTTAGCTGAGGAAAGTGTTGTCCAATATTACCTTTCCTTTTCTGGTCTACTGTTGCTTCAGTTTACTACACTAGTTGCTGCCATGTGTTATGTTGTGGCAGTTCATCCCTATGACTCTTTCTTTGTTGTATTTTGTGGGATATGCATGCATATTGTACAGTGAACAGTATTAATGCTGAGTACCAGTACTGTTCAGCATTTAAGCAAATAAAACTCAATAAAGGAAGGTATTACAAGTTAACCATGGAATATTTGCAGGTACAGATAATTGATTGTCCAACTCTCTCTTCAAAATAAACTGCTCATACTTCTAATCTAAATAGCATTCAGAGAAGCAGTTTTGAGACATGTCAAATGACAGCTGCCTGTGCTAAAATAATACATTTTTGTAGAGTTAAATTGTTTGAATAAAGTAATTTTCATTTTTGCATATGCCACTTTGTACTTCAGAAAATTGACACATTCTGTCATTCTTAAGCATCAGTCCTCTTTAATGAATTGTAAATTAATAGATGCAGCATTATCAAGGGAAAGTAATTCATTGTGGATCTATAACTGCATGAGATGCTTTTAAGATTTTATGATTTCTACTATGACTTGATGAATGGGAATTAGAGGAATTTGGTGTGCTTATTAGGTATCTTAGATGTTCATGTATTCAGATGTATTGCTGAATGTCTAATCTTTTTTTAGACACTTTGCCGCTAGGTTAAACTTTAATAGTTTTCATTCTGTGCTGCTCAATTTGCCCTCATATGGTTCTTCTTTAGATAACATTACTTGTACAAATTCCAACTGAAGCAGAATCAGTAATCTTTAGCCAGTCTTGACAGCATTTCTAATGCAGTGCAGCTATGGAATTTCATTCTATCTTCTTGTTTTCTAAATTTTATCTAAATAACTGAACAGAGACATGGGAACAAATGAGCTTTGCTAAACACCCTCTTCTTAATTTAAAGGATGATATTTAAAGCACTTACTAAATGTGTAATCATTTTGAATGCAAAGCCTTTGTAGTCTTCAGTGGGAAATTCCACAAGCAGTAAGCTGAAGGTTCTTGCTTTACAGATGTTTAAAAGTGAAAAGTAGCTTCCAGAATATCTTTAGGTGTAAGCATGATCTCTTTCTCAACAAAGGAAAAAAAAAAATCATCCCGTGTCAGCCATTGTCACAAGCTGTATCTGTCTTTCGAAGCAGAGTAAGGATTTAAAATTCTCTTTCTGCCCAGTGATGTCTGGGCAGGTTGTTTTATTATTGAATTTGATGAGAGGAAGACTAGAGGCTCCATCTTAGTAAGGTCCTCAGGTATGCAGCAAACATGTAGCCCACTTGGAGTGATGATACTGTATACAAGATAAAAGCTGCACATACATCCAGGTGCCAAACAACAGGTACTTAACACAAAACAGGCTGTAAAAACATTCTGAAAAAAAATGGATGCTGTTGAGGTTAGAATAAATAGAAATATGAAATGGCTGTAGCTTCTAAATCCAGTTTATTTTTAACAAAATACCTTTTTCCCTTTCTCATAGGATTTTAAATCTCTTCGTACTGTGAAGCATAGTGATATGATATTAGCACATAAAACAGAATCCACAGGTGAGAACAGCTGTTGGATTCAACAGATACATGAGATGTAGAAGACTCACTTTTTCAGTCAAGTTGTGGTAACGTCAGCAAAATTGGCTGCTAAACAAAGCTTTCACTGGCATGCTGCCATAGGCTAAAAGTGACACAAAATCATAAATAGAGTATGATTTTCAGAGAGGCCAGAGAGTATCTGAGAGTGAGCTGCAGTTTGGCAATTGATTCCTATAGGTATCTTTGAATATCCTACTCTTTAAGTCTAGCCTAAGTCATTCATTAAACCCACTTAAGAGTAAAAATGAACAAAGATTGTGAATATTAGGCAGGAACTCTGAACTTAGAAGTTTTTGTATGTTCCTGTAGAAGTCTGCAAGCAGGGTTGGTTTTGTTTGTTTGTTTGGGTGTTTCCCCCCCCCCCCCCCCCCCCACCCCCGC
>VYXH01009761.1:22246-34682 GCA_013397275.1 Burhinus bistriatus | reverse complement strand
CCCCCCCCCCCCCCCGCCAAGATTACTGTAAATGGAGAAGCAGTAGAATGTAGGGTTAGCTAGGCTTTTGCAGATCCCACAAACTATGCCATGATGATCAGGGGTCCAGAAGCAGTATGGCTGTACTGGCACAGCTTACAGAGTTATCAAACTGTGCAAACTGGAGCTGACTGTACAGAGCAAGTCTCATCACTCTTTCTGGAATGGTCAACCCTGTGGAGGGAAATGCAAAAACACTCCAATGGTTTTGCAGGAGTCCTAAGGGACCATCAGTTTGTTATGTCCACTCATGCTGGACTTGAGTTGGCTTGTGGTGCCATAGAAACCTGAGCAGCCTTCGGGGGAGGGGGGTTGAAAGGATTAAGCACTGCCAACTCAGCAATGTTAAACCAAAGCATACGATAAGCAGTGCAAAGACTGACTTAGGGCTCTGCAGGGAGCTGCTCCTAGTGTAACCTAACTAGTGCTAAGCCAGAGAGACACCCAAAGAGAGATGGCTGGGCGTCTGTGTGCTCTCCCCACTATTCTGGGTCCCAACAAGCTTGTCCATGAGGCAGACATCATTCCACGAGAGGGCTGATGCTCTGCCACATCCTCTAGTTCCTTTTATAACCAAGAGCAATGAGTACTGCTGTGCACAGGCTCTTTCCTCTGCAGGAGTAATTTCAAACCCAGAGGGACGTTACCTCCAACTCATCATTATCCCTGTTGGATCTAGACTGGCTCCACACAGCTGTGCACCATGCAGTCTGGTAACCATTTTACCCGTGTTTTTTCCATAACCTTTACTGTCCTCGTTCCCATTTCAATGGATAATGGGAAGTCAGCTGTATTACAGTTGTTTTAGCGTAAGACTGGTTACTCTGTGGTGAGGAGACTTGTTCTTGGGATGGGTGCCACCACTAGTGGCAACATGTCTACTGATTCTGAATGTATTGCCTTGCAAAATAAAACAGAAGATATCAAATAAAGGAATGACAGTGCTCACTTGAGCCCATTACAAAGACAGGAGGATAATGAAGATTTGGAGGGTGATGGTGTTCATTTTTCCCCCACACAAAGAGCTTTGATGAACATGAAAGTGAAATGGCACCGATCCAGATATTGAACTCCAACTTAAATCAGAGTAAAGTGGAAGGCTTTTAAGCCAGGTGGTTATCAAATTATTAGACTGCAACAAAGCATTAAGAGAGTTATCACACAAAAGATAAAACTTTAGCCTGAATATGCTTTTGAGAAAGGACACACTGTGGTTCTTAACTTTTCATTTTATGAAAGAGAAATCTGTTGATATCCTACCTGTCATCTCCTGGCCAGTGCTTTATGTTGATCTCCGTATTTACTATGCATGGTGTATAGAGGAAGCTAATAGTTCACAGCAGACTCCACAGCTGCTTTATTTCTGAGCTGGGGATGCTAGATTACATGAGCTACCAGTCTAAATCCTAATGGACACAGAAATAACCACGTTAGCTCTTCAGTCACTCTTGTTAGGGTATCTAGGAAGTCAGTCCTGAATGGAGGCATGGGTTAGAACTGCTGAGTAGCTGGTTCTGCGTGCTGAGGAGCTTGCAACCTAAATCTTCAAGGTTCTCCCTGTGTGGGAGGGGTTCATCTAGTGCCAATACTAGATGATGTCCCCCGGTACATGGGACAAATCAGTACTTGGGCTGTAAGCAAGACAGTCTTGTCAGTAACAGGCCTCAAAAATGACTGAAGGCATTTGTCTCCCAGCTGCTGATGGCCAGTGCCTTAGAGATTCCTGGGCAGCCAAGCTAGCAGAGCTCTGTGCTTACAGTGAGCTTCTGAACTCTATCCACAATGAATTTTCAATCACTTTTCTAAATCAAGTAATTACATCCACAGGAATGGAACACTGCCGAATGACTATATTAATAGGATATTGTCATGAATTAACAAGTAAGATTAACAGGAGCAGAATAGTGCTTAACTAGTTATACATGAATTGACATGACATACTTTTTGGTCTCATAGCACTTAGTGTTAGACTTTGAATATGGAAATGTATTTACAAGCTGTTACTCTATTTGAATGAGGACATGGCTCTTTCAGGGTTGGAGATTTAGATGATACCAACAAATTTTCTGGCCCATAGTACCCAATTCTGGGATCCATTACTTCACTTTTTACTCATTGTGGACATAGCACTACTATTCCTCACACTGCAATGGTACATGGCCCCACAAAGTAGTGCCAACTTCTGATTAGACCATGTAATGTATTAAGGAATAACAGGGGATAACAGGCTTGTCACACATCATCTTAAAGGGATAAATAATTTTCAGAGACAGAGAATTTTCACTGAGAACTTAGAACTGCTCTGTGTTCATTTGATAGTTCTCTCTAGCATCCTTTTTATCTTTGCAGTTTAAAAATACTTATGTGTCTGTAGCTGCAGTATTGTTCTTAAGATTGTGATGATTTATAAATCCAAAGTGATATATATGATTAGCGATTTCTGTCATTACTTTGATTGCAATTAAGACAAGTTAAAGAGACTATAAACCAGCTTGAGTTAGAATGTTACATCTCTCACATGAAGTACTCCTCATTTCATCTAGTTGTTTACAATGGCTCTGTCTGGTTAATAAAGTTAGACGCAGTAGCAGTGTTACCATAAACCATTAGGTCTTTTTATGCTGTGGTTTTTAGTAAGCCTGCTTTCTTTGTAAAGAACAGCTGTTATGTACTTGGACTATCTGAGTTCAAAGACATAATCAACAAAACTCAGGTCTGCAGTCAGAAAGCCATTTAGTTCAATGAGACTCAGTACTGATTGCAGAATTAGAAATATCCCTAATAACAGCTGGGTGCATCTGGAGACTTACACAGCCACACTTTCTTTCTTCATCTCATTACAGTTGTTGGTTTCTATCTTTATATTTTCTTTCCAAATGGATCTGAGGTACAAATAATTTTTAAGATTTCAGTTTCCCAAATGAAACTTCACTGAGATGCTTTTCAAGATTAAAAATAGAAATAACACCATATACACTTTGCAAAGTAAAGAAAAACTCAAATATTATTTGCTTTGTATAGGTATATAGGGGCATATGTGTAAAGCATTAGTAACACATATCAAAAATTAGTATCAATTAAAACAATAAAAGTGTAGTCAGCAATGTTTAACACAGGCACAGGAGTTCAATTTTATGTGTGTGATGAAGGATATATACCTTAAATGAGTAGTATAATAGTTGCAACCAGAAGTACCACACCACCTAGTCAGCACATACAATCACAGCCAGTCTCAATTTCCAGGCTAAAATGGCTCTTTTTCTCCTAATACCCCTTTGTCTTTCTTGTGTGTTCAATCATTTAGATGCCTATTTCAGAGAAGAAAACAGACCCTTGTTTTAATACCTTCCTGATTTGCAAAGCTAATTCTTCTAGGCAAGATGGAGCTGGATTGATAACAGGTTTCTGCAGTAAACATGAATCCATTCGTAAGCTGTAGCAAGTGATCACCTGAGGAGCTCTATAACCAAACATATATATGCTTTACAAATAAAGCAGGTGATTGGAGAGTCACCTCTAGTAAGCCCATTCCACTTCATTATCAGAGCATACTTTCCCTAAATGCAGAACTAATAAGGAAGAACACCAGTTTACTAGGTAAGAGGTCTGTCTTCTGCAGGTGGATGCAATCTCTGAGCTGATGAATATGGTGTATTTGGTGGCAGAAAGGGAGGCAGGATTTGAGGCAGTGCGGCTGCAGTGTTTTATCAAAAAGCTTGATAGTCTACCTGTTGCTTGAGTTTACTAGTTTGTGAATTTGTTCATATGTCAGCGCTTGCTGTTTAAGATTCCTCAAGTCCTTAATGGCATGAACTGTATGGAATTGCAGTGATATTTTCCCCCCAAATAATACATGCTGTTCTGCGATCTCTGTAAAGCGATCATCTGAAGCTGTCAGGTAGGATTTCTTTTCCTTAAATGAATGTTTTAATCAATTAAATACTAACATGTCCTGAAGTCCTTTAATTTCTGATTGTGTGTCTTTATTTTGTCTACTAATTCTTTTTAAAGGTGAACTTTTAATCATAGAACTTAAATGATTTCACAGGGTTTTATCATTAAAGCACATGTATTCAGTGCTTTAATGTAGGCTAATAATCATTAGTGTAGTATTCTTTGGAAAGGAAAAGAACTCTTTCCTTCTAGAATAATTAAACTATTTTCACGAAGTGGCACAATAACAGGTTAAATTACTTTCCCAGAAGGTGAGCAAAGATAAAAGTAAAAAGTAACAGCAAATAATCAAGAAGAACTGCTTAGATTACCAGCAGTATCCCAAAATACTTCAGACAGACAACAGAAGGCCACTTTGCTTGCAGAACTTTTTTGGCCTGAGCTCTTTTTAATCTTCAGAGACATAGAAGCAGTATCCCTTACGTGTATTTAAAATAGGTAAGAAAAAAAAAGTTTCTTCCAATTTGTGCCTTTAAAAGAAATGCTGTTTTGCTTGATTAGATGCTATGGAATCACAAAAAGTATTTTTAATTTCATTCCAATGGATGTTTTCTTTTGGCAAGCTTTGTTGCTTCTAGCAGACCAACCCCCTTCTTAAAAATCTTCCTGAAACTTTCTTGATCTAGACCTGAGTTCAGAATTTGTGCAAACTTAGAAATTCGTATTCACAAGGAATAGCCATGATAGCAGCATGAGTACCTTCTGAAAGACTGTCCCTTAACTGGAAGGGTCAACCATTAATCCTCCTTTTGCCCCTCTTTGTGCTGTCATTAGTATCTCCACAGTGTGAAGGAGAAACTAGATCAGAAGCAAGGCAAATCAAAGCTACTAAAAAGTTAGTTTTGAAGACATTCTTCACCCTGAAGCCACTACTCTTCTTTAGTAAAGAAAAGGCTGCTTTATATAGCATCCCCTTTCTCTAAGCTTCTTAAAATGATAATGAAAAGAGCTGGGCATATCTGCTGAGTCAGCTGCTGGTTTATTATAAATTCAACTTGGGGGTGGGGGGGGAGGTGTAAAAATATCCCGGCATAGAGAGTTCACTGCAGAGTCAGTTCAATAAAACTTGCACTTCCCAGTTCTGGCAAAGCTTTTGGACATTTCAAAGGGCTTGATAAACAGCAATAGCCTTGTCTCCCACACATTAAAGCTTCATCAACGACGTTATAAGAAAAGAAGAAAAACCTGGCAGAACAGTAAAGCAAAGGGTAAGGTGTTCCTTAGATGGGTCAAGGTGCTCTGAGTTCCTCTTGCTTCGCTGAAATAACAGCATTTTTTCTGGCAGCAGAACATCTGTAACCTCTGTCTGTGTCAAAGCAGCACATCTGTTCACAGTTATGGGTCAGTACCCATACAGGAAGCATAGTTGTACTGCACTCAGAAATGCTGGATCATAGCTCAAAAAAAGCATATTTAAAACTTTAATTAGTGAAGGGACAGGAGAATAAAATGAATGCAAATCAGATCCATGAGAGTTAAAAAACCCAAGCAACTGCTTTCAACCTGGTGAACATCTAGATAGAGCTATAGGTGACAGTAGTAGGTTTTTCATTCAATTCAATTTTTTAAAACTGATTTTAGCTCTGATTCTAAAAAATACTAAGGAAAAAAATTTGTATCAATAATGCAGAAAAGCACATGATGAGCACAACATGTTTTCTGATGTCATTTCTGTCCTATCAACCCACAGCTGTTGTCAGTGTTTCCCCTCTGTCAGGTAGCTTCTTGGAAATACTTCTAACTTTAGAAGGGTTATTGAAGCATACAGCACACAGTTTGCAGTGACATTAAAATCAGTTTACTCTCGCTAGAGTTGCCCTGTAAAGGACACATTTATTTGTTTGGGTTCTCTTACTTGTGAAAAAATATTTTGAGAAGATTAAAGTGTATATTTTCAATCTTAAAATATGTAGGCCTATGTAGATGCAGCTGTCTAATTATAATATCTACCTCAAATCTAGTCTGCTTAAATTGAAAAATGTACATATTTCAGAAGAACAGTAGCACCAAGACCTTTTGTCCTGTGGCAGGAAAGACACATTAAAAGGCAATTTAGAAAGCTAAAATTTAAAATACTTTTATATTTCATAACATCACCCAATGACTTTGTTCAAAAGAATTAATAGACTCGTTTTGAAACATACAAATACTAATATAAAGTAGACTGAGCTGATGTTTTCCCTTGGATTGGTTTTGCTTCTTGATAACCTTAACTACGATGCTGACATACTCCACCTTAAACCCATTTAATGTAGTCCAGTTTTATTGCTGTAAGTTAGAATCAGCTGATAACATTGACATTTGACTGTAAGGTGCCCCACTACCCAGCTGTTGTAAGTATGGTATTAATCATTCATTAAAAGAGAAATTACACTTCCATTTTCCCCATTTCCTCAAAACACAGGCACTTCAGCATCTACGTGTTCTAGCAATGTCTTTTATGTGAACTCTAAATCTCACCATGAAGCCCTTGAAGAAAGGTCCCTGCTGTAGAAAACAGCTTCTGACATGTTAAAAGTTGTAATTACCAAAACAAATTAATCTAGTGACTGATCTTTCATTCTTAATTGATAATAGTAACTTGTAACAAGAATACTCATCATGACATTGTATGCATTTGTGTGGGCAGGAAGTG
Source organism: Burhinus bistriatus (assembly GCA_013397275.1). Taxonomy (NCBI): domain Eukaryota; kingdom Metazoa; phylum Chordata; class Aves; order Charadriiformes; family Burhinidae; genus Burhinus; species Burhinus bistriatus. The sequence goes on along the minus strand of VYXH01009761.1, from coordinate 28,054 downwards.
CTGTATAACTTCAAGAAATAATGTGTAAGATATGACTAGGACATAAAAATGTTTAATTTATCTACATAAGGACACTTCTGAGGTTTATGATGTACTCATCTCTAGCTTAACTCCCTTATAATTGCAGTTAATAAAAATCCCTGCCCTTCCCAAAGTTCAAAGGGCAATAAAGTTCTCGCTAAGTAGTAGCTGAACCTCCAGCTCCTGACGGTTGGGTAATATGCTATCCTGCAATGAAGATTTTGTTTCTTTCTCTGTTGTAGGAATTTTGCCTGACACGTCAGTCCACTTGTCAACCATTACTAGACACTAGAGTGTCACTACATTGCATTAGACAAACTCCTGCTCTGATGCAACAGAATTTTGGGATTCCCTAACCCGTTTAAGCAGTTACTGCAAAAGTACATAACTATGAGACATTGTACTCAGTCATTGAGAGACAGCTTGATGCTGGTCTTATTTTCAGAGAGGCTATGTTTAGATTTACTAATCTATCATTAATAAACCATCTAAACTTTGACCCTTATACATTCAAAGACAAGTCAATAATCTAATGAGTCATCTTCTAGATTTTCTGATAAATATTTATATAGGATTTGTGACGCCTTCTTCTCCGCTGGGGATAAATTCTACAAAAACTTGAACAAGCCCAATATTTATGCAGTTACACAGGGAGAAACTCTTCACGTATTATTGAACTGTACAACCCAGTCCTTACAAGATGCTTTAATGTCAGCAATTTTTTCTGTGTGAAGTTTTGGATACTTTCAAAGTACATAAAAAGAAAGTTAACATTAGTTATCACACTGAGACATGGTATAAAACTAGGGAAAAAATTGCAGGTATGTAGTATTTCTACTTTTATTAATAAATACTAGCACTTTATTACTTACAAGTATTTGAATAATAACAGTTTAAGGTTTTGCTGTCCACAAGTTGAGAGGGTAGAAGAGACTATCAGTGATCATAGTAGATATAAAGCCTGTTATCTGCGCTAACAAGCGTATTTCAGAATTAGCAAATATAAAATCCCTGTGGGAAACTAGGCAAAATTGATCAAAATATATTTGAAGACTGTAAATCAGATTGAAGGAGCTACCATACTCTATGTAGTTAAATTCAAAGCTTTCTATAATAGCATATAGCTTGAATTTTCTCGTAAAAAGTAATTTTGTCTCTCAATGACTAAGTATGCTGTCTGGCAGAAGATACCAAAAATCTCAAAATATACAATGGGTTGCAATGCCTGAAAAAAATAGTGTAGTATGTAGTTTTGTGCAAATATTTCTTCCAAAATATTCAGAGCAGGTAAGTTTTTATTCTTGCTTTCTTAGGAATCTAGACTGTAATAGTAGTTACTATCAGACATTTGGCAAGGTCCTTATTAACTTCAGGTTTGCCTAATTACTAAATAGAACAACAGCATGGATAACATTATTTTCAGTGGAGTCATTCGGAAAATGAGATCTTAAAGTTTCACATAGGTGAACCATGCACCTGTATGCCTTGTAAGTGGTTGATGCCACATGTTAAAATAAGTTAGAGAAACCTATAAAGATTTCTTCAGTAAACATGGTAGCATGTGGAAAAGAGAGCTGGCAGAAGTGTTGAGAATAGTTAAAAAACTGCAGGCTATGACTTATATTGATGTTCCAGGCTGGAGAGAAGCATATGATTGTTTTATCGAACATTAGGAGTTTTCCCAGAGAAACTTTGCTGGTTTTGTTGATAAGCGTACAGCTGACCAGTTGCTTTTTACTCTAGCAAATTATTCTGTTGATTGATAGCTCAGTTAATTTCAGAAGTAGCCTTCTTGCTGCAGATGCAGCTGTGACTTCTAATCAACTGAAGCAATTAACTGCTATCTTTGTGGCTGCAGATGAGCCAACTGGAGAACCAAATGTACTGAGAACAGGCTTTTACAGATAACTGAGAAGTGCAAATTCATGCCTAACATTTACTCCCTATAACATTTGCTTAATTTCCAATATTTAGTAACTGAATTTGTCTCTGTATTACTTGATCAAGCTTCCTTTTTTCACTGTATTTAGTCTTACTTAGTTTAGCAATTGTAAATGGAATTTAAAAAGGAAGACCTTATGCTGTGGTTAAGTAACTGACTTCCACGTTTTTAGACTGGATACAATTTAAGTACTCTATCCTGTGTCCCAAGTGGACTTTGAAAGACAGTCTGCAACAGGCTTCATGGAGCGCAAGATTGATACTAGAAAAAGGTAGTAGTTAGTGTCAAAGTGGGAGAGAAGAGTAGAGAAACACATGTTCTGAAATATTTGTTTTCTGTGAGAGGGGAACCAAGGGCCTGACCCCATGTCATCATCTTATAGCCCCTGGCACCTTTTTAAAAGCATAAGAGTATTAACCCTCGTGTCCTGACCAGAACCCATCTTGGTTAAATGTAACTTGCCAATATTAACTTCCACTGTAGTTTCAGCTGGTTATAATGGATTTTTACTTCCTGTCCTAGGCTTTTAAACTGTAGGCATACTACTTTTTTTTTTTTTTAATGTAAGGTAAAAGAGTGGCCAACTTTAGGATTCCTCACAGTATATTTAGTTCTGATGGCCAGGGATCTAAACAGCCCCTCTTCTCTTGAGGATCATTTGACATCAATTCTCCAGACTATAACAGATCATATAAAGCCCAGTATAAGTATATCAAGCCATACTAGAGTAAAAACTTTCCAGGATTAGGTCTTTATCTTTTGGTGTTCACATACAGAAGTTTTAGTATTTCTTTACAAGTTTTAACCACTAGTACTGAAAGTCACATGAACAGTAAGTAAGAACAAGAGAGAAACAGATGTAGTTTTTCAGAACTGATGAACTACAGCATAAAAACAGTAGCACTGAGTTAACCTGCCTATAATATTCCTCCACATACAATTTTTCACTTTAATATCAATTAAACCCTATTCTCACTGAGTGGAAAAACCAACAGTTTTAAATGAAAAGAATGACAATGAATTATTTAAGAGAATAATGATGTAAAAAGTTTATCTTGTATGAGCTTAATACAATGTTATCTCTTCTTTTTATATTCTATGTAAAGAAAAAGAATTTTCTATAAAAATCCTACATAAAGAAGTCAGGTTTCATCAACAAGCATTGTACTTACCTCTTCTAGCTGCCACACTTAAGTAAAACAAAGACACAAAATAATTAGCTGTTACTCATCCTGTATATTGATTTTCATTATCTCATTTGCATGTTGCATTTGCAAACTGATAAGAGAAGGGAATTCTGCCCATGTTTCAAGAACTGGGGCTACCTGGCCTCCAGCTGTTCCTGATCTTGAAAATTGCAAGGCTGTAAGCTAGTAAATTAAGATTCACCAGAACAGCTGAATTGTACTGGCTTAGAATTGAACTAAAAGAAATTAAGGCTGTTGCTGGGTGTTTTAATCTGGAAGCAGAAAGAAGTAATTATTTTCTTTTTTAGTAGAAAATAAAATTTTAGGAAGTGTTCAGATATGCTCAGGAGAATTTAAGAATATGTACAAATACATTCACTGACATGCTTATGGGTAATGTTGCTTGGTGATTTGCTAGAATTGCTTCTCAAATATATATTAGATTATTTTTCCCTTTTTTCAGAACAAGGCAGAGTTAAGGTTCATAGGGACATTTCTATGTGCTAAAAGAACATACCTTGATATGTGGAACTAATCTTGCTTTTGGAGCAGAAGTGAGGGAAATTACTGTGATTTAATCATTACTTAGTTTCTTTTGTATAAAATAAAGCCTATGCTTAGGCTACTAGAATATACCTCCTAATTGAAATCTAGTTTAGGATAGCTTTAATGCACATATTTAGCTTCAAGAATTCAGCCGAGTATTTTTCTGGATCATATGTAGCTATTCCCTTTCAAAATACCTTAAATCTCAGCTTCTCTCAGTGGGATGCCGTTCACTGTTCCTGTCAGGGTCCTGAGGGCACTAATAGTCTGAATGGCCCTGATCAGCCTCCTCTGCGGACTCCAACCACACACAGACACCTCTCACCCATGGGTCCAAGAGACCAATTCCAGCTCAGCCCGGGGCCTTTCCTCCGTGCCTGACTATGTTGTAGGAGTGCCTGTCTGCAGCTCTGTCTTGCCTGTGCCTGTGTCCAGCCATGGACCCCACTGATCCAAACTCTGATCTGTGGACTGATTTCTTGGCCTGACCTTGGCCCTGCCTCATCACTTTGTCCTGCCCAGCAGTCGCTGGGCTGTCTCTGACCCTGGTTACCAGCACCAGGCCTGATCCTGATTTGTTGACTTGTGTTGCTGGCTAAACCTCAGACCTGCCTATCACCATGATCTTTCTTGGTGACCTGGACTTTTTGTTGAAGCTGGCTGCCATATCTGGCACTGCCTGGTTTGCCATGTTCAGGTACTGAGGGCTGGTGGGGCCCGTGCCCTGACAGTTGCATTATTGTGCTCGGCTCCCCACCCCCTGGATAGCAGCTTGTACTGCTGCTCCCTGCCAGTTCCTTTTAGCAAGAGATCTATTTCATTTGCCTGCAGAATTCATACCTGAGTCACCTGGTAATTTTAAATGTGCTTCCTAATGACATGGTCGGGAAACTTTAGTTTTAAAAATCCATTCATCATGGGCAAGCGTAAGCACTAAAATGAGCTAGGGACTTCCTGAGTCACTGACTTTCAGAATCCAGCAGTTGAAGAAAGCCATATTTCATTCAGAGTAGTCCAGAGAAGATCTGTTCTCTTTTCTTTCGTAGATAGCAAGCTGTATAACTTCCTCTAACATGCAATAATATCCATCCAAGCTTTAGTGTGAGACAAACTGCATGGTGTCAGTTACACAGAGGAAAGCAAGCAGTATGGGAAAAGGCAAGCTTTTAGAGTCTGGCACATTTGGTCCTCATTCATCCAAAGTTAAAATTAAGTGCTGTTGGATCAGTTCTACATTATTTGTAGAGGTTTTTTCTCTGTTTTCAGCTTTTAAAAATCAAGACAGCTTTCCAGGGGTTGACTAATTTATGCATCCAGCTCTTTCATTTAGTTCTGTTTGGAAAACTGATTCTGGAAAGATTTGGAATTCTAAAGCCAAATTTATACTCAGCAAGTTCCACTGTTGGCAAGAAATTTCCACTGGTGCAAATTTGACCTGGCTTTTGAACTGTCCCTTTATAAATAGCTTTGTGAATGCCAGCCCACTACCAGGTTCACTGCTGACAGACATTCCAAAAATAGTCTTTTCATATGATTGCTTATAACTATAAAAAGCACTTTTCTTTTTAGAAACAGACACTGGTAAAGTTTATGATACATTTTGTTTCCTACTTGCTGTGACTGATGTTTACCTTATTGCTTTTTCCAAAAAAAATAAACTACATCTCCCCTTCTGTGCCCTAAATCTCTTATATTTTATCTACTATCCTAGCACAGGAGAACTTTCAAGAGGGTAGGAGTAATTTCAGGATAACTGAAATGCCACATTTTTTTTATTCCATCCAACAAAAAGAAATATTTTAACTTCAAAATATTTGGTCAAGATGTACTGCTGTACCCAAATAAATTCCCTGTGTTTGCCAAGAAAAAAACCCAACCCTGTAGAACAAAGGAAAGTTTGGAATGAATAAAAAGTTCAATAGGAGTAGATACTATCAGAACTGCTCTTTTACTTGAAAGGAACATGAAAAACCTTTTGTAGTGTTCATATTAAACTCTTAGAGGACACTAGCTTCTTGGAAAAGTCCTCCTGTTCGTAATATAGGTATGTATCATTATTGACTCACAAGCTGAAATACAATTAGTATCTCACGTTTAACCTACCATCTTTTT
>VYXH01009761.1:0-22204 GCA_013397275.1 Burhinus bistriatus | reverse complement strand
TTTTTTTTTTTTTTTTAGCATAATCAGGGATTTAAAAGTCTATAGCAGTGGTTCAGTCAAGCCACAATCACTGGTCGCTTAGTTGTCACAAAGGGCATAGCCAGGCCATTAATGGTGACAAAGAACTGTGGTTAGGAATAAACACGCATTATTCTGATTTTTAAAATTACTATTGAATCCCCACCTGACTTTAGCATCTTCTTTCTAGACATCTGGATCTGGAGTACTGCCTTCATTTCTTGCAGTTGACAAACTGCTAACAGATATGTAAAAACTCTGTAATTTAATTTCTGATGTTCTGAGTTACAGATTCCCTTTTTATAATGAAAGGCTTTTACATATTTTGAATGGAATATTGACATCTGTTTTGACAGTCTTGGTTGCGTGTTTTCATAGTAATTATTCTTTAAAAAGGAAAAACAGTTTGAAATGCTACTCTAGGCTGAGTTCCAACTGGGATGATTACATGCTACCTCCCTTTAATCCCCCTCCAACATTGCTCCTTATGACGTTCCTTAGCTGTTGTCTTTAAACTGTTGTTCACTGCCGCTCAACAGAAGCCACTCTTCCTTTCAGATGTGAATATGGTTCTTTGCTGACTGACACAGTCTTTGTATATCACTATGTTAATCAAGGAGTCCTGGAGTTTCAAAATTGCTCCATTTTGGTCTACGTTCCTTCAGGCAGACCACAACTGATCCAGAGCAAATCCTGCTCTAGCTCTTCACATATAGAATCATAGAATATCTCAAGTTGGAAGGGACGCATGAGGATCATCATATAGTTGGTGTACTTCCATAGGTGGGCTTTCCTTTTTAAGGTGAGAAGAAACTGGAGTAAACTCTTCAACATTTATTGAAGCAATCCAGATATTTTATTCATTAGCCGTAGTGACTTTTTCTAAGCTGAAGACCTGTGAGTCTGCTTTTTGCCTGAACGTGCTGTCCAAGAAGCAAGACAAACTGCTGATGGCTCGCAGTGTCATTGACCCAGGACAGGTAATACAATGTGATCAGAGAAATGATTTATTTTGCCTGCTCAAAAATATCAGTATCTTTCTCATCCTTGCTTAGTCTGGCCAACCCATGAAATGATATCTTCTTACCACATTATTAACAAATGTATTTTGAAGAGTGGTGATATTAACCCTAACTAGGATTTTATAATAGATCTTCTTTTTAAAAGAATAATTACTTTGAATTTTTGATCCACAGAGCATTCAGGAAAAATTAAGTACCTTTCTTTCAGTTACTATGATTTAGCCTCTGTGTCAGTAAATGGTCCTCCAGAAACTATAATATCCTTGGTTCTATGCCACCTCCCCTCTGCTTCATGGTTGAGATGAGAGTCTTGTAGCTATCTCGGAGTGGGAAAGGCTGTTTTGTTTTCTTTAGCCAAATCAGTAGCCTTGTTTTCAGAACAAAGTGTCACTTATGGGAATAACAGTTCTTTTTGGTGAGAACTGAACTGGTTCACAGTGTAACAATTGTGATAAATGTCGCCTCTGTGGTTTGACTGAACCAAAACAACTTGGCATTTCCAAGCAATTAAAATGCAAGCGATGAAGATTAGACTGTATTTTAAAAAAAGAAAAACAAAAAGACAAAAAGACAAAAATTGAATGCAGATAACTACATTGCAGCTGGGGCAGGTCAGATTCACAGTATAAAGTCCCATGTGAATCTAAAAGGGATGAGCTAGCAACTGATAATGTAGGAAAAAAGGGACACAACCTTCCTCTTTGGAATTTTGATCCCACTGATGTGGCATGGCTCACCTCCTTCTCTCTTCCAGAAAGCTTAACTGCTTTCCTATCTTTTTTCCCTTTCTATTTATTGAAGGCAAGGGTGAACAAAACAGACTTGAGAATTGTACCGCAAATGATGTGGCAGAATGTGCAGGATGTGCTGTTTGAGTTAGTAGAGTGTGTGCAGTATTTAGTTCCTTTGTAAATAAGCAGTGGGTTCAAAAGGAAAAAACAGCTTCCTCAATATTCCTTTTTACTGTCTTTTAATCCCTTCATTGAAGTTGCTGACATCTTACGAGTTTGTGAAATCACTTCACAAACTGTGGCTGATTACTGATTATTGTGGCTGTGTCACAATAATCAGTACTGTAAGGTTCTGCTTTCTCTTCCTCTCTGTCTCTCTCTCTGTCTCTCGCTCTCTCTTTTCACTGTAGTTTTGCTGGGATAAAGTTTCACATAGATTGAACTGTAAAGATGGGGACAATGATATAAATCACTCTTATGTTCCTGTGACTTCCATGAAGCTACACTGGTTTTTATATTTGTTGAGGGCCTGGCCCACTAAGGTCCTAGACGCTGAAGGATGCAGGAGAATAATACAAGACTCACAGGGGCTAAGGAAAGAGAAAAATGGGAAGGAACATGGAAGATGTGGTATACTGCATTTCAAGGGTAGTTGACTGAAGAATCACATCTGGTACCATTGAGAAGGGAATTTAATATGCACAAAAATTATTGCTGGAAGACCAGTGAAAAAGTTTAACCACATTAGTGGTCAGATTGGCAGACTGTGTAAGAAAATGGGAATTTTCTAGAGAACATGCTGTGAGAAGACTAGACTAGAGCATGGACTAGAGACAAATCCAGTTCCTAATATAAATGCCAAAATAGAAAAACTCCTTGGAGAAAAAAGACAAAGAATGTTACAAAAATGTAGTACACATAACAGAGAAAACCATCAGATTAATAATGCTATCAGTCAAATGAGTGTGTGATGACTGATTCAATATCCATTAGGTTAGTGACATAATATAGTAGTAATAAAGGCTTTAGTAGTTATTGGTATATTTAAGTTTGCTGTATTTTAATTTATTAGTCAGATGTGTAATTTACTTCTGCTTCACTTCTACTTAATTTAAGGTGTTAACAAGCCCTAACAGAAGTTATCCAGACAATGTGAAATGGAATTCTTGTGAGCTCCAATCATAATGACTCCTTTGAAAACAAGCATAAAAGCTTAGAGAAATAAACACATAGCTTTAACGTTAATGGTAAGGTTCCTTGGGGTTTATTCTTTGACCACTCTTAGTTTATGTAGCCTCAGAGGTCTAACTTTTGATTTTCAGTCAGAAGTTTATGGGAAGCATTTTAACAAAAAGTAAAGCTAGGGGAGTTTCACTTTAAGCACGGTGTATTTTATACGAAAGGTATTATAATCTTCATTACAAAATATGTAGCTTCCCAGACATTGATAATGAATGTTGTGCATCCAGAAAAAAAAAACGGTAATTTTGCTTTTAATTTACGGAGAGGTTCATGTGTTTGAAATCTGGGTGAACTTCCATGTTCAGAGCAAGATTGGCACATACACACCAATATCACATGTATCTGTCTACACACACATCTGTCTAAAATAATGAATTGAAAATTTGCAGGCTTCCAGAGATTTTGTGAGAATAATTTTGACATGCAGAGCTGGTCAAATGATTTTACTTTTTAAAAAAAAAAAAAAAAAAATCATCAGTACAGAATATATTTTCCATTGCAAGCAGGTTTGCTTTTCAATAAAAAAAAATTGCAATAGCCTATTTTGATATTTTCTAAACCAAATAAAATTCTTTTTACTTTGAAATTGCTGTCATAGCTAATTATTCAATTAAAATTATTTAAAATCTGCATAGAATCACTCAAATTTCTGTCCCAATTTCACAAGGGGAAAATTTCTGAAATCTCAAGCATGGTCATATGACAAAAGACAGTTTCCCACCTACCTTTGGTGTCCATCTTGAAATTATTAAATGTAGCGTGAAGTGTTGCCCTGATTGGCTACACCAGGAAGACTTTCACAAAAATTCCTTTAAGTCCGATGTTATGGGAGATAAGTCACTTAAATGTAAGCCTTACTAAATAGCATAATATCCATGATGCTCTGTAAGTGTCACTATATTGAGTTAAAAGTGCACCTTCAGTAACATACCTGAAAACAAAATTAAGATACCAGAAATAATGTCTATGAATTGCTCCTTTATATTATCAACTTTTACCCATGGCCAGTATATTTTATCTTCTGCACAAAACAATGCAAAACCCAATTCAGACTAATCCAGTCATCAGAATGTAGCAAACACACTGTGACTAGTGCTAGACTAATTTGAAAAGGAAATAGATTGACTCATTGAATCTTTTGCTCCCAGAAATTGACTGTGTGACAATCATGAACTTTTATCTCATTAATCCTGATGTTTTACTCTTGTTGTTATGTATAGCTAGTGAGGAAATAGTACCCTAAGAACAAAAACAAGCAGATAAGCATAAGAAGAAAATGCAGTTGCTGCAACAGTTATCAATAGGAAAATGCCAAAAAAGATGTACAAACTAAAGCTAATTTCCAATATTTTTTCAGTGCTTTTTGATAAAGAACTCCATGACGAATGCCAAGTAATAACAAAAATTGCATTAGAAATTTTTTGTCTTTTATATAATTTATATAATTTGACTGTTTCTAGAGTCCCATATCAGAAACACTTAGCTTGTATAAGATGTGAGCTATTTACATATTTATAATCTGCACAGCATGGTTCCAGTCCCAGAGTACCCTAGAGTTTTGCCTTTGGTTTCTTTAAGGTGATTTCATGGAACCTCTACTAATTTAAATCATCTACAGTCTCATTTATCACAAGCTTTATAAAATATTTAGCTTTGGTAGCATTCAGAGCTACAAATTCCAGAAAGTACTGCTGTAATCCCATAAATATAAATATAAAATTGTGTTCCTGGTCTTTCAAAAAACTTTTTGTAAAGTCACTATGAAAGTTAGCCATGTCTGGAATGCAATAATTGGCCAATTTATTTCCATGGTACTGTCCTCATTTTTGAAGAGCGAATGGTCTTTTTGGTTACATAATTTAAGATATGTTAAACCCACTTCTCAGCAAATACCAAGAAGCAGCATTGTACTATAGATACACCAGGAGAAATCCTATGACCCATTTGGCAGAGCCATCAAATCTGAAAGATTTGGTGCTTTCTGTACAATTTGAGCCACTGACTCAAGAATTGAAAGATGTGATTGTAATGCCCAGAAAAAGGGCCCTAATATTAACAGTGTGGGTTTGGGACAGTATAGTTGTTGGGTTTTTCTGGGGTTTGTTTTTTAATCTTACAGTATTTTAATAAAATATGAAATATGGAAACAAACCCAAGTCTTCGGTGAGTTTTTGAGACCTCTTGGGTAGTTTATTTCTGATCAGATGGAACTTCATATGAAGATGTACCTGTTTTTCTAGGATCGGTTATCCACAAATCCATTCTTTTTTCTGGCAGTTTTGTTCCCTTATTATTAGCTAATTTTTTATAGATTCCACACTTATTAAAGAAATGGAGGAGTATTGGCACTGGCTTTTTACGGACAGCACACCACAAGCATAGGGGCTGGGATATCTCAGGTGTACCATTCCTAGTAACTGTTACTGTTGTTGCTGAAAGCTAATACCAGGAGACCTTGATAACTGGTGTGCCAAACCATTCTGAAAATCTGGAGGTAGCAATTCTCTGCTGAAATACTAATGTTGGTGGATAGACATTGACTAACAGATACAGATAGAAAGTAGAATGTGTAAAAGCTACAAGAGCAACTATTTAGAAAAGATGACAGCTATAAATATAACACATTGAAAATTAATTTACAATGTTCAGCCTGTCTGTCCCACTTTTCTGTCTGGGACCTATGTTAACATTATAGACTTAAGACATTGTATCATTATTCTTATTTTAGTGCATTTCATGCCTATAGATTTAATATAAACAGAGGTGCTGACAGGAGCTTCAGTTTAAACAGGTTTAAATGTGAATTTGACTTTATGATTTTCATCAGGGAAAAAGACTAAACAGTTTAAGTTGATTAAATTTTCTTAAAGCTGTAGCTAAATATAATGAAAGCCATTTGTGCATTTTTTTGTAGGAAAATTGAGTGTCTCAATGTTAGTGACTGACAGCTTCATGCAATGAATTCTTTTCTTGTGAAACAAAGTCAAAATAGTTTCCATTTTTCATAACTTCTGTAAGGTAGTTTCAATTTTCTGATTTTTAGAGGAAGCATAGCTTTCCCATTTAAGTGTTGGCTTATTAGACCAAGCTATATATGTCAAATTACTAAAAATACAGATCATACTAGATATACCTTAAATATTATCTTTTGTTGTACTATGAACATCACAGTGATCAATTTTTTCTTCCTTTTTTTTATTAAATTTCTCCTTTTTTATTGTTATTTATGAAGTGTTCTAATTAGGTAAAGCCTAGATCTCTGATTCAGTCTGAATACCTATTTAAGTGTGGACCAAGTTCCAAGCATGTTCAGTCACATGAAAAAAAGTGGTGTTGTGAACTTAGATACGTAAGTCAGGCTCTGGCTGAAGTTGATATGTGTTTACTAGAGGTTATTCTTTCACATAGGAAATGGAAGGTCCTAAGACCTTTGATTAGAAAGTGAAAACCATGTCTCTGACATGTTGAGGTGAGTCTTGGAAAACATCTTGTGAAATTTCCAAGTATGTTGGGTTGTTTTTTCTTAAGTGCAGTACTTCAAATAGTTTATATTGTATTGCTTATGGCTAATGCTCATCCTTGCATATTTTGTAGGCAGAGTAGATTAACAAACAGTGGCTCTTTTGTCTTTTTAATCATTACTTTAGTTCATTAATATTTTAGGAAGCCATCTGGAAAATCATAGGTGCACCCGTTTCCTCTTGATTTTCTGATCTCTAGGATTTTCTGATAGAGAAATACAAAGCCAGAGTTGTGGTAGAGCAAAGCAGTTAAACACATAAGTGGCTTCTAGGGAAACGCTAAGTGGAAGAAGCTCTTGTGAGCTCTGCCTTTGAACTTCTCCAAGAGTTTTGCAGCACCTATCTATGAAGGAAAAAATTATATTGGCAAATGCAGAAATCCTTTCTGCAAAGATCACATGGGCTGATGTTTCCTGAAACAAATGCTGATTTTGATCTGTTTATGCCTTGATGTTTCATCTCCATTTGCCTAAAGGCTCTATTTTCAGGGAGTAGTACTTACCTACCCTTCAAATTCAGAGTTTGGGCATTCAAAAATTCAAGCATTCCCAAATTAGTAATACCTTGGGATGATGCAATAGGCTGCACCAAAAGCACAGTCTTTCCTTGGCTTTGTACAAGCTGAGAAAAGACATGCAGAAAGCTTGATAAGTTCTGTGTTGTCCAACTGGTGGCCCAGCAGTCAGATTCAGACTGTGTATTGCTTCCGTCCTTCCTGCTGCTTCTCCCCCAAGGGCTTAGAATGATCTTCTGATGCCGAAAAAAGAAAACACTCAATATGGCAATGACTAAAGTCAATGAAAACCTTCTACCCCTAAACAGTTTTGCTTGTAGTGTTTGAGTGTGAACATCTCCTAGTAAAACGCCCCCGTCTATTACAAGATGCTTCCCTTGACGGCAGTTTATGAATGGGTCTAGGACCCTTCAGGTTTTAATAAGCAGCAGGGGTCAGAACAGATTCATGATATTGCTGGCTCTGTCATTGCCAGTAAACTGCAAACAATAAACATTTAAGTATCATGGTAATAGAATTAAAATTAAGGTTTTCGTGTCCCGAGTGCCTTCAATGTCAGATAATGTATAAGGTCCCTGATCTGCAACAAAGCAATTTAAACTGTATTCAAGGGGCATACTGTATCCAAATGCACTTTTTTATCAGTTTGTCACTGGAGTGGGTATTTGGGATGTGCTTTGTGGTAGATGCATTTTGAATGTCATTGTCTTCAGTCACTGAATGGAAAGAATACCTTCAGTATTCACACTTGTACATTATTTTCTTATTGTTAACAGTTTCCCCATCACAGTGAGAGAACATCATCCTTGTATACAGGTAACTTGGGGACAAAAACCCAGATGTATTGGCTCAATGGTGAACACCCAGGAAGGATAAGTGCCACTTAGACAGTCCAACAGATCCTAGGCCGCACCCACACATGAGTCAGTTTTCTTAGAAATGGAAATCTAGGAAAGCTTCAGCTTTATTTTTGTTCAGAAGGTGATTTATCCTCTTCCTGTTCTTGCAAATTACAGAAATATGCTTGCTCAAACACTCGATCCTTTTTGACTGTTCTTAGGAAATATTTAGTATTCCTGACTCCAGTGTGCTATCCATAGGACAGGAACTCAGAGAGAAATGCTGTGTGTTGTTGCAAGTTTTTTGTGAAGTTGACTGAAAAATCAGATTAGACATCAGGGACTGTGTCACATTTTAGCATGCATTATTAAACTTGCAACATTTTGCTGCAAGTTTGTTTGACATCTTTTGCCCTGTTCGTGTTAAAAGTCATGCAAGTCCACTGATGTTAACTTTGGAAAGTAACTTTCCATGATAAATCAGTTTAAATTATGATCCTCGTTATTTTTTCTACATTGTAAGTGATAACTTGGATAACTGGTGGGTTCAAACACTAGGCCACTGGTTCCCTCTAACATCATGAGAAATCACATCGCTGCTATGTGCCTTCACTTTCCTTCACCTCTCCATGTACTGATTATGCCAAAACTTGTGTTTAAACAAATTTAGAAACTTAGAAATGGAAGAGCAAAATTAGTTTTCATTGAGTGTATACATATCAGTTAAAATTAAGTTATTCTAAAGTTAGAATTACGTAGAAAATAAGAGAGATTCTCAGGTCTTGTGTGTCAATCTTAGTTCTGTTAGTGACCAAGAGTCTGTATTTAGGTGGACGTTTAAAAGTCTTTTAGGTGTGTTTTCAAATTTTCTCCTGATCAACACAACCTGCATTCCAGCTACCACACTGAGCAATAGAATCTCAGCTGTTTTTTCACTAGCTTAAAAACTTGTGATTAACTCTGTCATCCTCTAATATTTTAGGGCATATTTTTGGCACCAGTTCCTTCACTTCATGGACATTTTTTTGAGCATAGAATAAGACTATAGCAGCTTCCATACTTGCCAGGCCTGACGTAGGAAATATCCTTGTCTCAATATTTGGAAACATATCCCTCTTGTGTTACTAGATTGCAAGTTTCCAAGGATATCTTTGGATAGCTCCACTATTAGATTTATTCAGAAAGTCAGAGAGGTCAGTGAGTGCATGGGAAAGAGGATCAGTAAGTAGAAGCAGTAAAGGCAACCATATGTAATGATTCATTCCAGTACAAGATTTCTTCCTAATAAAAATGACGCTGGAACCAATGCTTGGACTGTTGCCTTACAACCCTTTCAGGTATTATAACTAACAAAGCTTTTTAATCAAAGTCCACCCTATTTTACTGAAATTGGTGTATTTGATAGAGTGGCTTGAAGGAAAGATTCTCCTGGAAGCATTGGCTCCAGAACTGTTCCACGTACTTGGACGGGTAGCATATAGGCTGCCATGCTAGAGAGCAGGCAAGTGCAGGGCCGTGTGTGAATGAGAAGTATTGCCCTGCCCGCTGCTTTGCTTGAGAGATTTGCCATGCAACTTATCATCACATAGTATGAGACATTGTCTTATATGCACCAGAACAGTACAATAATAATGTGCTTTCTTTTAGAGAATGCAGATACTAAATACATGTATTTAATCAATGCTCGTTTAGTAATGGGATTCATTTATATGTTTGGTTATCACTGGAGACAGTGTGAAAAATCTGGCAAAGTAACTTCAGTGGTTAAGTGGATTTTGTCTTGCATCAGACGACCATCTCTCTGTCAGCTATCAAAACTGTGAAAGCATGCTTGGAGACACACCAAATATAACATTGCTATTAAATTCCTCTTAACTTAGCCATAAATGCCTCATGAACTTGAATGTACAGCTCAAATTGGCTTTCTTAGGAAACAAAAATCTTCTGTTCTTGCCATGTAGAATAAAATAATAAGTAGTAAATAAAAGAAATCTTTTTAATTATAAGGAAGTTCCTCTTTCTGTGAAGACCTTCTAGTGGAAAGTAATAGATGCAGGTTTAAAAAAGAGAGATCAGTAGTGGCCTGTGACAAGACTTTAAAAAAATATTTGCTTGAATCCAATCCACCCACTCATTTGTAAAACACACAGTTAACTAGATCTGAAACAAAAGGCAATAAAGATAAACAGCTGGACATTTAACAATTAGCAATAAAATTGGTCATGAATACTTTTTTCCCCTTGTATGCAAAATTATTTTTATTGTGAAAGAGAATCATTCTGAGTGGCTTTTTTTATGTATATTTTTTAAACGCATTCACAGGAACACGCTATTCAAAAATGCTTTGGGCTGCATGTTGGTATCTGCAGTACCTTCCCTGATGAGCAAAGGCCACACAGATTGCTTTGGGATATGGGGTCATTCTCTCTAGATTTTTTCTCTTTTTTCTTCTTTTGAATTATATTACAGGACTTATTTCTAAACCTGTGCTATACCTAGTGTAAACAAGTATAAGATTGGAAGAACTGCAGAGGGCATGGATTTTTAAATTACTAAAAGGTCTTACAGTCCTTTTGGATATGGAATATCCAAAATATGGATATTTTATTTGTACATGTTAGTACATAAAAAGTACAAAAGCAGTTTTGAAACATCTTGGATGGTTTTACTCATGTTGTCGTCCCCCCCCCCAAATCCTATGGCGATTAATGCAAAGACTCCAAAACATTTCAGCAAGATGGAATCTGATCATAAATCCTTCAGGGATGGGGACCAGTTGCATATACCTGTAGCACTTAGCAAATTATTTATATTCAGAATAATCTCAGACTTCACTGCAATGTAGGAGATGTCTCGTAGCCTCTGCCTAAGCCTGGACAGGTGTTCTATATCCAGTGTAAAATTTTGGGAATCCCAAAGGGCTTGTTTTACAATAGTGTGTAAATGTACACTGCAGGTTGCTTTCCCCTCAGTCTTTCCACATGGTGTAAACACTTGCTGAGCTCCAGATAGATCTCACTGCAGAGTTAGCCATCTCAAAGAAAGATAGAGTTAGTGTCTGTGCAAGGTGGGATTCATCTGATCTGTGTTTGAATGTAGGAAGTGGGGACATGGATGTCTGAGCCATTCGGCTGGGTTTCATTTACATCTGTTTTTTCCTTACAATCAGGGGAGAGAAACAGGCAGAATGTCTGATTATACTTGCTTTGTTTCTAAGCTTTTTCTTTCTGAGGAGTAAGCTTGGGATACTTGTGGAGGAAGAGTATTTTTCTGTGTTATAAAGAAATCTCAAAATGAAAAGGAAACTGGGAAAAAACCCTGCATTTCTGATAAAGAAACTTATCTCAGTGTATGGATATAGAGCACTCCCCAATCCAGCAATGAATACTGCACAGATATGCAGGTGTGATAATAACATTGTGTTGACAGCAAAAGTGTTAAAAACAATATAACTGAACTTTAAGACCTTTCATTACTATGCAGCCATGAGTCCATAACAGTATTCCAACAAATGTGGGAGGAAGCAATGAAAGCAATTTAATAAAAATATTCATATTTATGCCTAAAATGGCATCAGAGGCATAGTTTGTTACAAATTTCAGGCACGAAACCTTATAAAAACTACAAGCTCATATACAGACATGATGCTAGTAACTATAGGGGTTTATTTTCTAAGCATTCACTTAACCACTGCACAACAAAAATGTAACACTTCACTATTGCTACTCTCACATTTCATAACAGTGGACAGAGAATTCCATTTTTATGTTCTCCAGCATTTATGCGATGTCTACATTTGAAAGAATATATAATGCACTGTTTTGCTGGCATTAAGTAAATTGTCACTTTTATGTTTATAGGACTCAAACAACCTTTTTGAAAAGGATCTCATACTGACACTTGTGCTCTCTAGGGCCTGTATCAGGAAATACAGCATCACTTCTTGGCTTGAGAAAACTAGGAAAGTATGTGCATTTCTGGATCTGCTTGTTCCCACTGGCTTTCTTTGGTGTGAGGTTTTCTAAATGTCCTTTTAAAGTGAGTAAACAATTCTTTCATAATCCTTTCTTACTGACTTAATGAAGCCCGTGTACACCTCAACTTCCCCATCTTCATGTGGTATAGTGAAGATTAGGGGTCTTTCTTTGTCCACAGGGTATGGTGTTAATGTGGGATTTCCAGAGAGCAGTTTAGACTCTTTTCTTCTACTTGGGCCTCCCATGCCTTCTGTATCACAAACAATCAAAAGTTTAAATTCTCAGACTTGCGGCTATCTCTGATCAGATAGACTTAATTTTGCTGTTTACCAAGCCGTCTTAAAAGTCCACCCTTTTTCTAAAGATCATTTTTCAAATAAACTACTTAGATTTCAATCATAAAATTTGATTCAGCCAAACACAACTAGCTGCTCCTCCACAGCTAGATCTTACTGAACTACATTTCTCAGCACTGTTGGGAGGCAATGATTAAAGTCACTTTCCATCCACATAGACAACCACAAGTGGTCTGAAGATTCAGAGTGACTTCATAAATGTGACTTATGGTACATGTAATGAATTTTCTTGCTCCAGCTCTCACTGATTATTTAGGTGACTATTGAAATGGTAGCCATGTATTTTTAATCAAACTCTACGCTCATTGGGGTTACTTTCATTAATGATACAAATCTAAGTTTTTATAGCAGAATTTATTTTAATAATTACAAAAATGTTTAAGCATGTCTATCAGAAGCTAAGATCGATACAACTAAACTTCTTGTTTACTAATTAAACTGAGCAATCAGAGGTCATAGCACCCTTTTCATCCTGTTCTTCTCTGTCTTCTGAACTGTGCAGTCTAGAATTCCGTCCCAAAATAAACATGTATCAACAATTTCCTAAATATGTAAACAGCTTCTAATGGTGTGTGTGCTTAATTTTAATCACAGGAGCAATTCTGTAAAAGATTCGTTTAGATACATAAGCCTAAATTCAGAGAAAGAGAGCCTTTTACACTTATATTAAATTTCTTAAGTGATATCCTATGACTCTTCTGCCAATGGAAATGCAGGTACTAGGCCATTTGATACATCAGTTTGTGGAAACATCCCCTTGTTCTTATGTGTCACTGATCTGAATACTAATTCAGCAATGTTATAAATACTGACTGCCTCACTAAAAATATATATATAGGGTAGATATAGTAAATAATTATGACTTCCATCATGTCTGCAAGAGCTGAAATGAGTATAAGTATCTCCTAGATGGAGAAAAGTAGTTTCATTTGTTACATTGGTTTCTGCTAGGACCTTCTTAGATTATACACAAAGCTTAACTGAAAATAGTATGGGAAGAGATTATCAAAGAAACTGGATACCATCAACCACAATGAGTGAAAAACTTCACAAGCTGAAAGTGTGAGTGCAATTCAGTATGTTTGAATACACCTGTTTATTAGCCAGAGGTCCTCCTAAATACAATGAGCTGCTTTGTTGGTAAATCCTTTTTCAGGATCAAAGCTTAAAGAACTTGAAACGTTCATATTCATTCTACTAAATATTACATTAAAATGCTTTCTTACCAGTGTGGAATGCAGCCTAGCACAGCTTTTGATGAATGTCAGAAGGTTGTTCAACATCACCATTAAAGAGCTTCTAGCATAACATCTTATACCTACATAAGCAAACAATTTGTCAAGCAGGAAAGAATAATTTTGGTTCTGTGCCACCTGCAAGTTTGAGAGCTTGTCCCACTTGCAGCAGAAACAGCTTAATTCTGCACTTAACAGGGCAGGAGATATTGTTGCCAAAATTGCTATCTCAATTGCCACATTATTTGTTTTTGTTACCATAGTTCTGCAATGAGGTTTTGCAGCTTTACACTCCCCAGAAAAAAAGTATAAATACAGACTGCCACAATAAAAGAGGCCCAAGAAATCTGAGAAGACTGAGGCAAAGCTGTTCTTATTTGCATATTCTTATTCTGAAAAATCTGTGTTTCTTTTTTCTAATATAAAATACAAATGGGGAGGGATGTGTGGAGAACTAATCAATGGGGGGGTTCAGACAGGAGCACAAAGACTGAAGAGAGGCAGAGAGACAGGCTTTGTTGAAGTCAATAGAAAACCTCTCATTTATTACAATAAATGCTAATTATTTTTATGACCAGAGCATTCATGGTCCATTGATCAGGACCACTGTGAGTAAAGCATTCTACAAACAGATCAAAAAATGGTCCTGGTCCCAGAGGGCTTACAGTTAAAGTGTAAAAGAAACAAACAGAATAGTTGGAGATATGTGATAACGAGTCAGACATTGTGGTGTACAATTTACTTAGAAAATATGTTTCTAGATCTAATGAGCAGATGAGGTAGCGTGGTGTGCTCAGCAGATCCAGTTTTGGTATTTCACAAAAAACATTACTGTTAAGGAATTAATCAGGAGTATATCTCAAGTTACAATAATTTCTTGATGTCAAAATGGGAGGAGCCCTTTAGTAACCTAGCGCTTTTACAGAACTTTACCTATAATGTTAATAAACAAATAAATGTTCTTTAAAAAGTTTCAAGATGGTGCCATTAGAGATAATACAGTTGATTAAATACTGTTGTATGGGCCCATAAAAGGTACCTACTTTGGGCTTTTCTACTGAATTATGAATTTGTGCCTTTCTAATAGACAATTGGTTTTGAATACCACCTGTGTTTCCTAACTGGTTATGGGGAGGCATATATTCTCTTTTTTTCAGATTTTTACTTCTGATCTGTGTATATTGAGCTGCGTGAAGGTTTCTAGGCAGAAACCAACAATATTCAGTTTATGATTAATTAATAATAACTATTTTTGCTTTTTTGATAGCATATGCAAATTGTCTTTGCAGGTCAGTGTGACTGTTTACTGTGGTGCCCATTTTAAAAAGAAAGAAAAACATGCAGTTAGCTGCCATAAAATAATAACAAAGCCTTAAATGCAAAATAAAAGTCAATAAATGTACAATTTAATATAGGGGCATAGAAAATATTTGCAATGTTTCGTTATCACTATACCTAATAACAAATAGATTTTCATAGCTGTTAAAAAGACATCTGTATTAGAATTGACAGCATACATTTACCAGGATTGGGCAGGATAATTTGTCAGCTGAAAATGCTGTTCTCTGCACTTACTACTTTTATGTAGTAAGTATCAATACTTGAGGATTTTCAGAGTGGACTTGGAAAAGGCTTCAACCCCTTACAAGGCAGAGTGATCAAGTTATCCTAATTAGGACTTAAATATCAAGTGTTCCAGAGGTTTGGCCCCATGTCTATCCACTGGAGAAGGTATGCAGACTCTCTGCTATGCAGGGGGGTTGAACTAGATGATCTCCAGAGGTTCCTTCCAACCCCTGTGATTCTGTGAAACAGAATGTGTCCATTAACAGACAGCTTTTCATCATCTTCTTTTCTCTCCTTGACCATAAATGCAGTTAAAAAAAAACCCCTTGTATGACTTGTTTCAGAGAGTCACATACATCAGGTGTTCCCTCCTCTGAAATATGTTTCTGCTAAAACTGCTAATGATCATTCTCCTGTTCTCCTCTTGCTTTCTTTTCTGACCTATTCTTTTTCCCCTGCCCTCCTTTCTCCTAATTCCTTTTCGGCAAGCAAAAAGCAGTGGGTGATGACTGAGCCAAACCTTTTAGCAAATGGCTGACCCCTTCCTTGGCACTCAGCTCATACAAGAGATTGAAAGGACCTCCATGACTGTGAAATGGGAGACAGTAGAGAGATCCCTGGACTTCATTGTGTAAGAGTGTGACTATAGTCTGAATCGAAGGAAACAAAATAATGATTCTTGGAGGCTGAGTACTGTGTTGATCAAGTATGACTTTTCTTAGCTTGTAGAGTTACTGCACTGCACAGGTGGGAATATTCTTCTCTCTTTTGAATGCTTTTTAGCTAGGTTCCTGCTAACCAGCTACTGCAGAAATAATGATTTTTAAAAAAAATCTCTTAGGGTAGGTGCATGCACTTCGAAAAAACAAAACGTGTAGCATCTCAGCGACCTTATGACTTTGACATGGCCCTGGATCACGCTTGCGGCATATAAGCGTTTTACAGCATCAGTACTTTGATACAGGTAGCTTAACAGAACCCCAACTGCTGCATTACCAGAGGTCACACAGTCTTCTTTTGCCTTGTAAGATGCAAAACCTTGTGGATAGGTCAAGACTGCTACCCTTCTTCAAGTATTCTGCTCCTTTAATTGAGGACCCTGTGTAAACTTCTGTCATGTTGCTGAAGGATGCAAGTGTAGCTTGCAAATAGCTGATTTGTGAAGGACAAGTCCCAAAATGTGTTTTCCTCTTATTTCTGTAATTCTGTGAAGGAAGCAAGATTTATTTAAACAGCAGGCTCTTAAGAATAGGTTTACAGTCTGATCTCAGTCTAGTCAAGTTTTGACTCCATTTTATTTCCTTTGGGAAAGGCAATGCATAGTTTTCCTGTCCTGATAATGCTGATTTCTTTGTGTCTTTACAGTCCTTTGTTCCATCTTTAGAGATCTATTTGTTTTTCCTATGACATGTGTATGATTTGGAAAGTCAAGTGATGAGAGAACCTCTGAGACAAATAAGGACCTTAACTTAAACCAGCAAAGAAAGGCTCGTTAACAATTTTGCAAAGTCCCAGCATTTAGAATCCCAAGTTCAGGTCCTCAAAAAATCAGAGGAAGCTTAACAATTGGGGGAGTTTAAAAAGTGGTATTTTGTATTTATTTGACTTCTGGTTTTGAATTGCTTTGGTGCTTAGGGGTTATACCATTAAGATTTTTCCCACAGATGTGAGCGTAAGTGATTTTCTTTAACTAAAAGTTTAGGACTTGTCAAATTGCATGCCTTCATAAGCTAGAAATATCAGACATTGTGCAACTCAAAGTAAAATACTGGGAATTTACAATGCTGAAATTAAGACCAAGCTCTTCAGTTTAGCATTGGCATGGATGTCACCGCAAAAGAAATTTGACTGTGCATTTATGATAGGATTACTGTTTGTTGCACATTGGCTTTCTGGAATAAAGAGCTAAACTTCAATAATATGTCTGCCAGAACTAAGTCAATATGGATGGGAAGTGAAGATGCAGCACATACATTATTTTCTCCAGCACGTTGTTTATTTGTTTCCATTCTGCCACTGTTGGGTAAGAGCTTTTGGCAAGAAGGTACGATATTTGGCAGAAAAACACATTCTACTGTGCAATGTATTCATGCTGCATATAACATACATGCAACAGTCTGCATAAATGCTTTAAATTGGATCAATCAGAAGTGATTTAGTGCTTTTGGTAATAAAGGTCTACACAGTGAGTCAAATTTTCAAGAGACTTCAACATTCAGCAGTTCCCAGTGAAATGAATACAGCCATTGCCCAGCCTACATGTGACTCCTAGCCCTTACGTGGTGCGTGACAAAGGACTTCAGCTATCCCTGGCCTCAATACTAGGCAATGAGCTTTTGTAAATTTAGGTATATTTTTCAGAGGCATCTTTTCAGAGGCATATATTTTATTGTCTCCTTCTGTCTTTCTCCAAAAGATTATTTCTGCCAATGACTGAAAAATGGCATTAAGTTTTCTAAGTGCTGCTTGTTTCTTGCTTCATGGCAAATTTTCCAGTGGTAATGGTCCTCTTTGAATTATGCTGATACTGTGGTGGTGTTGTTTTCTGAAAGGAAAGTACAACTACTCATTAACCATAATGTCCATCTTCAGCGGGTTGTATGTAGTAATGTTTCTCATGCTTTGTGATGACTTAATCATTTACTAAGAAACAAAATTTCTCTGGCCACTGCTAGGAGTATTTGCAGAGAAGGGGGAAGCAGATCAGGTGAGCTGCCAAATGCTATGCCTTTTATCAGTAGCAGAGCTGGGATCAGAGCTCAAGACCTGCTCGTGCCCGGCTCTCCAGATACATCTGCTACATTGTCTATGCTCAAGTGTGGCACTGACAAGAAAATCTTGATGGAGATAATACTATTTGAACATTTTATGACACGTACACACTTTATCACCCAGCTCTAAAATACGTTTGAAACAATTGGTGTAGACTGCAGATCTTTTATGTTCAGATGCCTGAATTAACATTAACCATACCCGAGATCCCATTCTCATCATTTGCTACCATTTTGGCATGCACACAGTAGATGTATTTTGAGGAGAAGTGTTTGTCTGAGGTTTTTATCAGGGTTCTCCATCAGAAAGAACCGAGCTTATGTTAAACTACTGGGTTGGAGCGGGGAAGAGGCTAGTGGTAGGAAAGTCTTGCTGTAGTTGTTGCAACCTAGATATTAAAGTCTCAGTAAACTGGGAAAAGAGCTTTTAAAAAAAAAAAAAAAAAAAAAAAAGCCTAAACGTGCCACTGTCTAGGGTTTTTTCTCCTTTTAATTGCAATTTTGGTTTTCTCCAAATTAATATTTTGGATCAGTTTCCACAGTTTCTTCTGAATGTTCATATGTTGCAGGACTGCACCAAAGGCCCAAATTTGCAGGTTTTACTTCAACAAAAGTCCCATTCAGAAGGACATGAATATTATTTCTTCAGACTAGTATTTTATAGCATTTCCACTATTTTATTTCTTTTTAACACGTAGTCTGTTAGAATTACCCTGTGGCCATATTTATGACATGAAGCAGAACAAGTAGATTTGGTTGTGTATTTTGTAACTGAAGCTAGACCAATTTCTACCTTGTTGCTTATGCAGTAACATGATGTCTAATTTGACTAATTTAATTTCAGCCATTAAAAAAACAAATGTGGGGAAAATGCAGTAATTGACAAAACATAAATTATTATTTCCGTGAAGCCAAAGTGTCACTATGTAAAAATTAAGTTATTCTTTGATTAGAGATTCCAGGATTAGGTTTCTCTTTTTTTTTCTTCTGTATTTGTTTTTTGGTAATTTTTGTTCTTATAAATTTTGAGGAAAATGTCTAAGGAAATATATTCAAATTCTTACTGCACAAAGACAAGCAAATATTGTCTGTTTCATTAGAAATACAATAGGAGGCTTCTTAAAGTCTTGCTTTTTAATTTTATACAAAATTTCTTATCCAGGCAGCTATTTCTGATCAAGATACAGCCAAGCAAGAAAAGAAAAAACTGTTATAAATCCTCTCATTTGCAGTGGACAAAACAAGTACAAAATAAAGAAAATTTCTTTTAGAGAAGAAAATTTTCTTTTTTTTATTCTTTACTGACTCTACAGTGTATCTGTTTTTAAACAATTAACAGAGAGTACCAAAGCCTCCGTCTTCAAAATCAAAATATTCCTGTCTAAAACCAAACATGTATGATTTCTGGTATGAAGCCTTCAGTTCTTAAAATGTAATCAAAAAACAAGAAATATTTACCTTTGGGCCTGAAATAGGAGATACAGAACTGTGCCACAGAGTTCTTCACAACTTTCCCAAGGAAAGATAATATTTTGCCTTTTACTTTCTAGGATTTTTATTTTAAGCATATTTTTTAGCCTGATATACCTGTGGGTATCAGTAAGGCTAGTTTGAAGCATATGTATACTAAATATTAACTGGGAGACATGTCACTGCATGTCAGTGTTGCAGTTTGTATTAAAATAAAGGCATATTTATGGCAATCGAGACCTTGGCCCATTCCCATTCCTGTCACTGACCACTGGGTGACCTTGGGCAAGTCACAGACTCTGCTTCTGCTTGACTTCTCTGTGCAATGCTGGCTCTGACTACCTGTGATTCATGGATAATTGTATAAGGTCATATTATTCTTTGAGAGTGTTCTGGAAGTTACTTTTCTGTTCCCCTTCACCCTGATAGTCATGCACTCCCTCTCTGGATTTAGCAAGCCAAAACACCCATGTGAAGTGCCTAAATACATACAATTTCAGTGTCTCTCTAACACCTATAGGGTGTAGTTGTGCAACAGATAACCAGAATCTAAATAATCACAGGCAAAAATTTATTTGAAATGCAATGTATATGTTAGATGTGCGAGGAAAGAGAGCAAGAAATTTTGAAAGACACAAACGTTCATTAAGTGCCTACCTTTCTTTCATAGTCACTGTATTCTATTTCAAAGACAATTGGTAAAAGTTCCCATGACGTACAAGGCCATAGTCTGGCCTTCCTGCCCTTTCTGTGCTCTGTTCCCTGCCAGTAGGTGTTTTTTTCTGATACAGATGTGCATGTCTGGATGTGGAAAACTCCAATAAGGATTAAATATACACAGCAACACCACAAGAAAAGGCAGAGGCTGCAACTTTTATTTTACTTTAGGCTGCAGTAGAAGATTCTGAATTAAACTTTCAGGCAGCCTGACAATTGGATTGAGTTTCATTTTACCAGATGGCCCTTCTGACTAAATGCTTGTTCCTCTGTCTTTAAAAGGATGAATTGAGTTTCATCCTCTGTAAATAACAGGTACATAAAATACTTAGGGTTTCAGACAGTTTATATTTTTAAAAAGTTCAAGGTGGACAGCTGAGGAAAGGCCTAGAAAATGGTATGCCTCTCTGTAAGCTTTCTACAGCTCTGATTTGTGGAGGTGAATGTTCCTCTCTGCCCTCTTGACTAAACATCTGCCTCGTGAGCAGTACACATCTTCCCAGGGTTAACACACTGTTGGGAGGGAATGTGGGTTTGTTCCAAGGAGCTGCTCAGTACAAACCCAAGGAGAAGAGGGGGCTTCTACATTCAATAGAGAGGTAAACAACAGTAGAATAGGATGGTTGTAGGTAGTTTTTTCATCAGTCCTCCCAGTCAAAGGGATTTGAAAGGGCCAGTCAAATCTGTCGTGTCAACAAATGGTTACACAACTGGTTCCACAGCCAGGGGACTCACTCTGAGAAATAAGGTCTACTAGGGGGTGATGAGGTCCATCTGTCAGAGAAAAGGAAGAGCATCTTCAGTGAGAGGCTTTTCAAGCTTGTGAAGAGGGCTTTAAACTAAAGTTGTTGGGGGAGGGCAATCTCAATCCATCCAACTTCTGCCAGTTTGATGCCAGTGCGAGCAGTAGATGCACGGAGCCTGAAGAAGGGTTGCAGGTCAGCAGGAGAGCACCTGGAGAGCAGCACAAAGGAATTCTGGCTAATCCAGCCAGTAAGTCAGCTTCATTGGGTGTTCAATTTAAATGCCCCTATGCAAATGCACGGTAGCATGAGGAATAAACAAGAGGAGTTAGAGACGTGCGCACACCTGCAGGGCTATGATCTTATTGGCATCACAGAGACATCGTGGGATGGCTCCTGTGACTGGAGTATTGGAATGGAAGGATACACACTCTTTAGGAAGGACAGGCAGGGGAGGCAAGAAGAGGGTGTCACCCTCTATATCAAGGACCAGCTGCAGAGCATGGAGCTCCACCTGGGGATGGATAAGGAGATGACCGAGAGCTTATGGGTCAGGATTAAAGGGAGAGCAGGGGCAGGTGACATTACAGTGGAGGTTTGCTACAGGCCACCCAACCAGGAAGACCGAGTGGATGAAGCCCTCTATAGACGGATAGGAGCAGCCTCACGTTCACAAGCCCTGGTCCTCATGGGGGACTTCAACCACCCTGATATCTGTTGGAGGGACAATGCAGCAGGGCATAAGTAATCCAGAAGGTTCCTGGAACGTGTTGATGATAACTTCCTTCTCAAAGTGATAGAGGAGCCAACGAGGAGAGGTGCCATGCTGCACCTTGTTCTCACCAAAAAGGAAGGGCTGGTGGGGAATGTGAAGCTCAAGGGCAGCCTTGGCTGCAGTGACCAGGAGATCGTGGATTTCAAGATCCTTAGGGTGGTGAGGAGGGCGCACAGCAAGCTTGCTGCCCTGGACTTCAGGAGAGCAAACTTTGGCCTCTTCAGGGATCTGCTTGGCAGAGTACCATGTGATAAATCCCTGGAGAGAGGAGGGGCCCAAGAAAGCTGGTTAATATTCAAGGATCACCTCCTCCAAGATCAGGAGCAATGCATCCCAACAAAGAGGAAGTCAGGCAAAAATGCCAGAAAACCTGCATGGATGAACAAGGAGCTCCTGGACAAACTCAAACAGAAAAAGGAAACCTACAGAGGGTGGAAGCAAGGACAAGTAGCCTGGGAGGAATACAGAGAAATTGTCCGAGCAGCCAGGGATCAGGTTAGGAAAGCTAAAGCTCAGAGAGAATTAAACCTGGCCAGAGACGTCAAGGGCAACAAGAAAAGCTTTTACAGGTATGACAGTGATAGAAGGAAGACTAGGGAAAATGTGGGAAGGGAACCGGAGACCTGGTCCCCTGGGATATGNCAGTGATAGAAGGAAGACTAGGGAAAATGTGGGAAGGGAACCGGAGACCTGGTCCCCTGGGATAT
>VYXH01009760.1:21588-50855 GCA_013397275.1 Burhinus bistriatus | reverse complement strand
TCCACCATTTATCAGTGGTCCTGCTCAATGGAGGGGGTCCCAGATGATTGGAAGNGCGGTGTTCCTCAGGGCTCAGTTTTGGGGCCAGCCTTGTTTAATATCTTTATTGATGATCTGGACGAGGGGATTGAGTGCACCCTCAGTAAGTTTGCAGGTGACACCAAATTAAGCGGGAGTGTTGATCTGCTTGAAGGTAGGCAGGCTCTGCAGAGAGATCTGGACAGACTGGATCGATGGGTTGAAGCCAATTGCATGAGGTTTAACAAGGCCAAGTGCCGGGTCCTGCACTTGGGTCACAACAACCCCAGGCAACGCTACAGGCTTGGGGAGGAGTGGCTGGAAAGCTGCCTGGCAGAAAAGGATCTGGGGGTCCTGGTGGGCAGCCGGCTGAACATGAGCCAGCAGTGTGCCCAGGTAGCCAAGAAGGCTAACGGCATCTTGGCCTGTATCAAGAGTAGTATGGCCAGCAGGAGCAGGGAAGTGATCGTGCCCCTGTACTCAGTGCTGGTGAGGCCGCAGCTTGAGTACTGTGTTCAGTTTTGGGCACCACAGTCTAGGAGGGACATTGAGGTGCTGGAGCATGTCCAGAGAAGGACAACAAAGCTGGTGAGGGGTCTGGAAAACATGTGTTATGAGGACCGGCTGAGGGAATTAAGATTGTTTAGTCTGGAAAAGACCTTATTGCTCTCTACAACTACCTGAAAGGAGGTTGTAGTGAGATGGGAGCTGATCTCTTCTCTTAAGTAACTAGCGATAAGACAAGAGGAAATGGGTTCAAGTTACGCCAGGGGCGGCTTAGGGTGGACATTAGGAAAATTTTTTTCACTGAAAGAGTTATCAAACATTGGACTAGGCTGCCAAGGGAGGTGGTTGAGTAAACACTCCTAGATGTGTTTAAAAGTCGTGTAGATGTGGTGTTTAGAGATATGGTTTAGTGGCAGACCTGGTAGAGTAGGGTCAATGGCTGGACTAAATGATTGTAAAGGTCTTTTCCAACATAAATTATTCAATGATTCTATGATTTATAAGTACACAAAGAATTAAATAAACAGGTTTTTTTAAAGCTTTTTTGAACATTAAGTTGCCAACTAAAATTTTCAGAATGCATAAGTGAAAGATCTGTTGAAGGTTGTTATCAGAATTCCCCTATTTCTTTTATGCACAGAATGTAGTGTCAGGAGAGTTTAGAGAAACCATTTTGATTCATTGTTTTCCATAACAGTACCACATTTCCAAAGCAGCCTGAAAAATAAGCAAAAAAAACAAACCAAGAAAAATATTTAGTATGTTTAAAAGATTTTTTAAAAAAGAGTGATTCACCTTAAGTTCATGGATAATGCAATTTTATAGAGTTAAACTCAATCTGCTGTGGGAGTTACTGATTTCAAAGAATCTTTACCCTTTTCTCTTTGAGCTCTGTAGTAGATTCTCCTGTAATTCAATGGGAATATATAAAAACTAACTTTTATATTGCATATGTTCCTGAAAAATTCAGGTAGTAGAAAGAAAAACATTACTCATAAATTTAAAGCTTCATTCAGTGATGGTGACATTACATAATGAAAGAGAATATGATCCTTGTAAGTGTACAAAAGGACTTGGCCATGACAGCATATAATTCTACCCAGAACCTACTCATACTTTGAATTTAATCCTTTCCTGATTTGAATTCATGCTTATGAAAGAAAAATGTCTTCAGATACCTCTTGTTCATGTATTCTCTAATAGTTAATTTAGGTTTTGTTATATCTGAGTTCATATCTTGTGTTGGTGTGAGCTTTCCCTCCAGATGTATTTCCTGAATTACCTAGGAAAAGAGGAGAGAAAAAAATACTTTGCAAATATATATTATATTGTACTGCATTGTATAGTATGACATGATGCATTTACTCATATCAAACTCTTTCTAATGCAATCGAAACTTACAAGAAACTTTATTATTATTTGAAAGGCAAATGTTTAAACCTGCACTTCTGTGTGTTTAAATACCTATGTGACCCTTACCATCATTACGTTAGTGCTAGGTCTATTAGTCTTTACGCCTTTTCAGGTGACTTTTTTTCTGCTTGGAGGGTACATACAGGTGGAATTTTCAAAAACTGTGAATGAATAAAAAAAAAAAAGAAGTCTCTCCATGACAGAGACTGAATGATTTGCTATGGCACTAAAAAGGAATCTTGTATATTACTGAATAGCTTAGGAACTGTATCTTACTTCTTTCAAAGGTCACTGAATTGGACTTTTCCATATGGACAGTATTACAGTTTTCCAATGAAAAGCAGATATTAAGAGAATGCTTGATTATCTATATCCTCTATATCCTTCTGAATATGGATTTCCTAAGGCTTACATTTCTTTCAAGTTACTTTCTTCTGAGATTATAGAGCCACAATCTCATTCCAACCTCAAAATTTGGAACCAGTTTTCATAATCTTGCAGAGAAATTTGCATTTCTACACAAATGGTTGGGTAGGATAGAAAAATCATACATTTATTTATCTATAAATGCCTTCAAACAAGGAAAAAGAAAAAAAATTGATTCTTATTGTCCTGGTTTGACACTTAATGAAAGTCAGAAGAGAGTTTTCTATTGGAAAAAACACTTTCCAGTTATTTATTGATAACACTTGGTGCATATCTCAAATAAATGTTTCAGCATTTGCTTGCTAAATATTATGTTCAAGAGCCATGAAAGTTAGGCATCACTCCAATGCGCAGCTTAGAAAAGCAATGCCTACTACGTTTCTCTAAAGATCCACTGCCCAGTCAAACATAGCAATGTGCACATTGTTATAATACACAAAAATAAATGTCAGCTTGTCCATATATTTTCATATTCCAACTGACTTCTCATTAAGTGATATAACTGTTTAAATGGAAGTTCACATTTTTCGGTATTTTCAATAAGTTCGTGCAGAAATATGAAAATATTAAGCTTTATTGCTTGCTGATTATATTCACAAAACATATTTATATTATAAAAATTGTTTTCTGAAGTAAAGAATAAAATAGTGCAGTTAACTACAAAATACTTGATTTCTTGCTTACTTTGGGAGTCTCAGAAGAAATTAATCTGAAAACTAACAGTGCAAATTAAAGGAAAGGAGAATAGTAGTCAGCAAAAATGTTAAATACTGCTTTCTTAGTTTTGTCATACGTGGTATCATGTTTGGTTTTTATATGGTGCTCACAAGAGGAAACGATAGTTAATCTAATAAGACTATGCTGTTAATACTTCACATAATATAGTATGTAAAATCTCACCAGTGTATCTAAGATGGAAAAAAGAAAACTGAAGATAGGAATGTGCAAAATCAGGTCTATAGCTGAAAGATTTTTCAACACTTCTATAGTATAAAATGCAGTAGAAGTGGATGAGAAGAAGTTAAGCATTTGTAGTATTCCAGAACCCAATAACAACAACAAATGAGGAACTACACTTGTGTAAGAGGCAAATATTGAAGACTAAGGTACTCCACCCTAGAATGATGGAAGGTTTGCTGGATATTATTCTATGAATTCTATTTTTTTTTTCTTCCTATATGGAGAGCAAAAACTACCTTCTTGGGAAAGTCATTTTGGGAGAATAAAGACTTGATATTGAGCCAAAATTCCAGTCAGAGGCAGTGAATTTGGAGCTATTTATTAAAACATGCAAGATGGTGGCTCAGTTATTAGCTGTAAAAGGATAATCGTCCACATTCTTCCCTATTTATTAGTTGTGATGAACTGGCTAGAGGAGTTTGTGAATAAAGTGTATGATTTTAGAGTCAGAAATTGGCACTGCTACAGTTTATCAACAGCTAATCATCCTAATCACTTAATGGTGAGAACATTTGTGCTATGTATACATAAGCAAACAGGTGTTAAAACTTGAAAGTGCGCAGGATTGATATTGACATAACCAGAATTTGTTCTTGATTACAGGCAGATAGATTTGACTATGGGAACCTGAACCAATGTTATGGGCTCTTCGAAACCTTCTTAATTTTGGGTTAAGGTCAGGTTAGTAGTGCCATGATATGTTATTTAATAAGGAGGTAGTTAATCTGAAGCCTAGGAGTTATAAAGTGTTTTCATAGAGTTCTGAAAAAGAGGAAAGTTTGTTTCAGGGTTGGTTCTATTACTGAAAATAAGATACTTTTAGTACCTGCAGTTATTGAGAG
Source organism: Burhinus bistriatus (assembly GCA_013397275.1). Taxonomy (NCBI): domain Eukaryota; kingdom Metazoa; phylum Chordata; class Aves; order Charadriiformes; family Burhinidae; genus Burhinus; species Burhinus bistriatus. The sequence goes on along the minus strand of VYXH01009760.1, from coordinate 46,689 downwards.
TAAGGATTGTCACATCTGCCATTCTCAGCCATTTATCAAACACTATATTACATAGGAGAATAGCTGATTGTTTCAAGGTTCTAAAGAATATACAGAAACATGGAAAAAATGCATGGAAAAGCCTTTGAACAGCCATCTAATGCAATATTTTACAATGGTTAGGATCAACTGAGTTAAAAATACCAACACCATTAAAGCATAACATTTTTCATATTTCTAGGTATTTGGTGCAAGTTCTGCACATACACAGTTTTAATTCAGAATTATATAAACCTGTATATCAATAACATATAAAAGAACTTGGAAAACAGGAACTGGTACCTTGAATATGTAGAGGTTATTCTGAGTAGAGTTTCAGAGTTTAAGGAGGTAAAGGAATATTAAGCTATTGATCATTTTTATCCTGTATATACAGAAAGGCATGGCAGGATAAAGCTATAATGACACAAAAGAAAGAAAAAACCCAGTTTTTCTCACAGATGAAATATATGAAGTAGGAGAATCGCATAGAATATGAGTCATTGTGAGTGTGGAAAAGGAATTTTAAAAGTTAGGGTTTTCTGATAAAGAATTTCAATTTATTCTTCCAAGATTAGGGCAATAACATCACTGGCAGATCTGGTAATAAGGGTTGAAAAGACATGGGCAATTTGCCCTTCAGTCAAATCTGTAAGGAATTTGTGAATGTCTATAGCATCACAACCCCAAACTAAATATCCAGTACTACTTAATAGGTTGAAAAGGAAGGAGTCATTTAAATGAACAGATAGATTTACTGTCACAGTGTAATGTACTCAGGTGGCTATGACATGAAGGTCAGGCACAGGCACTGATAATGAGACAATTTTTAAAGCACATGAAAAGAGAAGCAAAATTTAATGTTAATTGATAATCTTCTTGGATTATTTGCTAGTATATTGAGAAATATTTATTTCGTATTTGAAAATACATCAACTACCATGTAGCCACAGAATTTGAGAATATTATTTTTATAAAGTGCATTTGCAGTGAAAACCATTCTATTCTATTAAGTCATGTTGGTGAGTAGTGTGTCTTTCAGTATGGTCTCCACGAGTTATATCTAACAACTCACTTAAAAGGTAGAGTTGCCAAAAAGAAGTTATTAATCTCTTGTGAGCTAGGTCCAAAGAACATTTATTCTACTTGGAAGTTATCACCAGAGAAAAGTTAAGAGATTTATGTTCAGGTCATGATCGATATCCTTAATTTAACTAATGGAGACAAACTCCGGCTTCTCAACATCTTCTTGTCTGCCAAGGAACTTAACCTGGGAGAAAAAGATAAACCTTACTCTCTCACTTTTTCATAATTATAACATGATTTAAAAAGGACTTTAAGTGAGAGGGAGGGCTGAGGGAAACAAGGTATTTTACATAAAGACTTAGAATTTCCAAGGTATAGGTAAGCATAGTCACAGTCCTTAATCATGAACTGATCTTTTTATATATATGTATATATGTATTTTATATATATGTATTTTTATATATATATGTATGTTTACGTGTGTACAGCAGGTATTTGGGAGAGCTGAGAAGGAACTGAGAAATTATAATAAAAGACAGATTTAGTAGCTCCTCCACTCTGAGGATTTGCTTATTGTGACTGGGTTTTCTTTAATGAAACGAGGGTTTGTATGTCCTGAATTTTTATTAAAATTAAATGGTCAGTTGAGTAGGGACTTTTAACATTTAGCACTCCATTTTCATATGTACTTTCTAATAACTCACTATAAAGTATTTCTTCACTTTTTTCTTTTACTGGGTGTCTTTGTAAAGAAGATCAGAGATGAAGGCTATTGTGAATAATTAGAGAGAGCCATGAACATATTTAATATAGTACAAAAATACCCTTTTCTACCAGGCTAAAATACTATGGACTTAAATAAGATTAGAATTCCCACTGTTTGAAAAAAGTTATATGTAATTTATCAGAAAATAAATACTAAGGGGGGGTGACACAAAGAGCATTGCTTATTCAGATATGAAAACTTTCTCAACAACAAAGAGTAGCTGCACATAGAATCCTATATATTTCTACCACCAAACAACTATGGGATAATATCAATTCACGGAAAACAGGCTGAAATGAAATCAAAATGACACACACGTACACACCTTCTTTAATTCATGTTCCTTCCAACAGTATNCCCTAGAGCTGGACACAGTAGTCCAGATGGGGTCTCAAGAGAAAGGGGTAGAGGGGTAGAATCACTTCCCTTGACCTGCTGACCACGCTTCTTTTGATGTAGCCCAGGATGTGGTTGGCTTTTGGGGCTGTGAGCTTACATTACCAGGGCATGTTGAGCTTCTCATCAATGAACGCTCCCAAGTCCTTCTCCTCAGGGCTGCTCTCAATTCATTCTCCCCCCAGCCTTTATGTATTTGTGCTTGAGATTGTCTTTGCCACAATTTGTGTAACCATAACATACAAATCGTTTTCCTTCTCTCCTTTAGACAACACATATAAAGGAACCTTACCTCCCTACCAGCGGATGTAAAGATACAACTTCCTATTGTACTGAGTACAGCTATAAAAGTAATAATATGAAAGTATGAATATCAAAATTAATGTCAAATTTAACAGCATTGATGCTTGGATCATTTTCACTATGTAGTACTGTCAGCTATAAGTTACATGCATGCTCTAAGTTTCAATGCAAGAGCGAGATTTCACAGCAAACGGGAAAAGTTTACTTTCTCATTTGTAAATTAGACCTTGGGTCTTCTGGTGGTTATGATCATCTTGGAGATCATAGCACTTCAAGAGCAAAAGCATTTTGCAGAACTAGATAGTATTTGTTTAAAATATTTGTAGTAATACTATTGTCTGTCATTCTGTTTCTTTTTATCCTTTTTCCAGAACAGGTATTCAAAAAACAAAAAATAAAGTATTTTTTAGACACACTAAATGTAGCATCAAATGGTTTAAGTGAATACTTTTAAGGAAGAAACTACAAATACTCGCAACATCATCTTGTCTTCTAGCCACTGAAATTCAGACGTGATGTCTGAGTTGAACCAAAATCCACCAACAGTCATTAAAATATAGTATGTACAGCTCAATACTGAAAAGGACTGCTCTCTAATAAAGCACTATTCCTCTCAAGCAAATAGCAATTAGGACTTTCCTCAAGAAACTATTGTTGCTTGTCTCACCAGCCTTCTTCACTGTCTAAAGACTAAAGCTTAGAAACGTGGCTGAAGGGAATACTAAATAGTCCAAAGATTTTTATTTTTATCCCTTTCATCTGATGCCCAGCCTAAATACGGAGCTTACTGTAATGGCTCCGATTGTAGGGCTATATAGACAAACAACTGTACTGCTTTGTGTCCTTTTATCGCTAGATGAACTGCCTATGGGTTGGGTAGAAAAGTATAGCTTAAATGGTTCCATTTTGCCCTTTCCAGTAGATTACAGAGTGTGGATTAAGGCAATTGCTCATCTTTACCCAGAGATCTCTGCTCTGTGATTCTCCTTTGAATTGCTCTTCAATATGTATGTGGTGCCATAAGGAAGGAGAAAGAAAGATTAAGTGGATAGTAGTGTCAGCAAAGATGTGAATAAGGCAGAGCTTTGGCACTTTTTTAGACTAAGAAGTCTTTGCTTTACGGGTGCCTTGCCAAGACTCAGTGTTTGACTGAGGGGGATGGTTTCTAGAGCTATAAGTAGAAAAGAGAATTGTAATGTAAGTACATTAAGAGAAACCTTTAGAAGGATAAATAGGGATTGAGAGGGTGAGGTTATTTCTTCATTATTTATAGTAATCACTCTTATTTCAGACAGGAGATTTTGTTATGGTGCTGAATACCCACTGAATATCCACTTACATCTCCATTAGTTTTAGTAACATTAGCCCAAATGCCCCTTTTTATTTTTATCTCATTTTAGCTTTGTAAATTTTCTGCAAGTTTCATGCTAAGCAAAAGACCCAGAAAATACATTTTTGGAATTGGCATCAATCACCTACAACATTTGTTTTCTAAATTCTTTAGCAATCTGCCATGTAACTTAGATGAGGGCATGCAACACAAAAATTGTTAATTCTTCTATTTAAAAATAAATGAACTCTGAATATGAGCTTGGTGCTTAGTGAGTACTTCTGTGAGCTGTTATAGGCAGAAGAATCAGACATTTTGATTACAATCTAGACTTCTTCAAATCATACCAGAGTTACTGTAATTTATTTTGCAGTAAGAAGTTAACCTCTTGAAGCAAACTTCCACGAGAGCATTAATTTCAAGAATTAGTTTAAAAGAAAATAAAAGATTAATTTCAAATAAAATTATATACAACATTAATACATTTTTATTTATGCAGCTAATAATAATAATGGATTCATTGTCATGTAATGAAATATATTCAGTATCAATAATGACCAGACACCTAAAAACTGGTGTTACAGAGAATGGGATGCTAGTTGTTGGTGATGTTGAAATTGAACTTGTTCACCAGTCAATAATACAAAGTGGTTTTGAATGAGGGCTTGCATTAATGAAATATCAAAAAGAAACTTTTAAGTATGATTGTATCCTAAGCGACCAGAAAATTAGTCATACTACCTATAGTTTATTAAAATGTATAGGCCACATCCATGATTTAAAAAAAAAACAAGACACCCAAACATTTTTTAATTGAATTAGAAATTTTATTTTTTTTTTTTTTATGTTCACATGTAGCAGAAACTGGCAAGTGGAGAGCCATCTTGCCTAGTGGAACTGCCTTCAGGATTTTCTTCAAACTGCACAACAGTCTCCAGCTCTCGTAGAGAGCCTTTCCCCAATGATTGCATGAATATGAGGAGGGAAGGTCTAAGCCAACTATTGACACAGCCCGCAGTCAGTAGTGCTGTGTGTTGGAGGCATATCAATATTACAATAATTTAGAGAAGGATGGGAAATTTGATTGGCGTCAGTAGTGAGAATGAGGAAACAGGAAAAGATACAAGAGGTGATAAGCGAGGAGCAGCAACTACCCAGGGAAGGTGCTTATTATTAAATAAGAAGGGCTCTCACACTAAACTGTAATCATCATGGTAGACTTGCATGTTCCCAGTTACACTGTTTATTTAATCACTCAGTCCACAATCAGTAAGACTTCAGGCACATTGGGCTCAATGCTGAAATATAATTGCTTTGAGCACACATAGTGGCCAAGCGCAGTCGCTTTTAGAAAACTAGACTTGCAGCAGCCTGGGAAGAAGACGCACAGAAATCCATGTCTGTATCTATAGTCACAGAAGCAGGACAATGGATTATTGATTTTTATTGACCAGATACACACAGTTAGTCATATGAGACCAGTTATTCTATGTATTAGAATAACACAGAATTCTAGCAATTCATCCAACTCTTTAGCAGTACAATTCCTCTCTTCAGTATATTTGCTCATTACCCTCCATCAATGAGCAATTGCTACACTGCATGGAATGGCAAAAGAATGTGTTTGTTCCTATTTATATATTGAAACAGGATGTTTCTTTATCATGTTATAAAAAAATGTTCATGACAAAAATAATTAATACACAGATTAAAATGTATTAGTACTTCACATCATCCACACATTAATGTAATGCTTCCTCCCTGTATTGTTTGGATTATTCCTTGTGGCATTTTGCATTGTCAAGCACTATGTTCCATGTCAGAAACAGTTGCTAATTTTAGTAATCTACATAGATATCTGCAGTGCCTGTACTGCAAATGACTCCCTGGAGAAGCTGGTGTTATCAGTGATGATGATAGATAGGGCAAAACTATATATTTCACTGGTTTGGCAATAGGCATAGTACAGAATTTGCATACTAATGATTTTTAATATTTGTTTAGCTTTCATGCAGGGCTTGTGCTATCAAATGAATATATGTTTTAAAATTATTTTTTGTAAGTTTTCTATTAAGCTTTCTACAGCATTATATGAACTTTTTCATATACCATCTTTTTCATCACCTGTATGAATTGTACATACATAGGTGCCATTTATACTAGTGACCTATAAGTATGAATCACTAAGTCAATGCATAAACATGACACCAAAAAAATGAGGTTACCTCCAAGTACAAAACTAATTTGTAGTTTGTTTTAATAAGTAAGGAAAAAAATATTCACAATTCACAAAAAAACTTTACAACTTAAATAAGAATTGAAAAAACTGCTAGGTTGAATCTATAATTATTGGTTGTATGTGAGAGTGTGTTTACTAATTGTAAACTTCTTATATCAAGTAGGTGGAAAGTAAAATCCTTCATTTTGGTAATTTAAAAAGTAACTAGGAAATTTAGTTGTTTCTATTTGAAATTGATTTCTAGTAATTTGCAAAAATAATCTCTGAAAATATATTTTGGGATTACAGTACTTTCACACTCAATACATTTCAAGATGTATTCATCTTTACAAGAAGTCCACTTTGAATTACCCTAAAATTTGAAGTCAACAGCATATTCATTAACTCACGGTTTTGCCATCCACAACAGCTAAAATTTATTACAGAATAACTTTTAAAAAATTACTTAATTATCTAGATAAATAGTGATGTATTTCTGTATTTTGATAAGCAAAGATTGTAATTATGTCTAAAACATATTAGTATAAATGAATGAATTTGTAAGTCAAAGGTGTCAATAAACATATTTTTTGAAGTACATTCTGGACCAATTTATGTAGGTGGACTTCTAATAAGTTTTATAGTTGCCTAACTGAAATAAGGACTTTCTAAAGCAAAAGCTATCAGACATTAAGCATATGCTACCGTCTTACACAGCTACCAGCTGGTTAAAAAACAGCAAACCAAGAACAGGCATAAATAGTTGCTTTAACAATGGAAGGTTACCTGAGAAATCCCTTGGTGACCTGTATTTTAAACTATGTTTATAGATGGATGATCTCGAAAAGGTATTAAACAATGAAGGAATATATGATGATATCAAAATCATTCAAAAGAGTCGAAATTAAACTTGACAACAAAGAGTTGCAGAAGTGTTTTGTGATACTAAGTAACTGGAACACAAAATGACAGAAGAAATTCAATATAATCAGCATAAAGAAAAATTATGGAAAAAAGTCAGACAAGTGTATATATGTATATATGTAACAATGGGTTCTAAATTAACACATTAGAAAAAGCATTAGAGTCATGGTTAATTTTAAGAAAACAACAGTTCTTAGCAGGAGTCAAAGTTGTGGGGTTTTAGAAAAGAAGAAAAAATATAAAACAAAATCATAAAACCTTACTGTGATATTTCATAATTGTGTAGTTTGAATGCTGAACATCTTTCAGGTCTCTGTGATGGTATGCTCCACTGTCAACCTGCCCTTCATCTCCCATAACCCTACCCAAGCAATAACCACCCCTGGTGGTCATAAGAGATGCATCTCGTTGTCATGGCTGCATTCGGCTCAATGTGGTTTTGGGGAGACAGATAACAACACAGTAGCCAAGGGCTAACTTAAGTAATGCGCCCACCTAACCACAATACTGGTACTGTGGTCCATATGCAAATAGGACTGTAAGTCAGTCATCTTACCCTCATAAATAGCTAACAGCCCAAGAGCCCTTTGAGCTCTCCTGCACAGCAGCGGGCTGCACACCAGGATCTCCCCTTGAATAGGGACACCTCTCAAGGTTACTTCTTGACGTTAAGAGATTCCTTGCTGCAACAGATCCTCAGTAAGTGAATAATAGCATGCTAAACTTTGAACCTTAGCTAAGTGATATAAATAATTGATTGAGCATATATAATCTTTTAGACATAAACTGTTGGCCAAGTCTGGGTCTACGATTGGATCCAGCCACACCTAGACTCCTCTCTGAGAAGGAGTTTTGAAAGCAAAGGGGTCCTCTCTGAACCTCAGCTTAACAGGAGGGTCTCCCTGACAGTTCTGCCTGACCCTGTCCCCTGTAACCAAGTGTGCCTTGCCATCAAGTCTTGTTAAAACACTGCCACATTTACTATCAAACTTTGTTAAAGACCTGATTTATATCAATAAATATATCGCTACTTCTCTCTATGAGTGAAGTGCATCGCTCCATCCGTGACAGTCTCCCCAGCTCAAAGGAAAAAGTACAAGTAAAAATGAAATATGAAAAGACTTGTATATGAGGATAGGTTAGATCAACTGGGATCCTTCACCTGGAAAAATAAATAATTGGAGGAGGATATATGATGGCAATATAGAGAGAAATGAATAACGCAGAAAAGGTGAAAAAAGAGAAGTGTTATTCACTATTTCACACAATATAATACCCAAGAATAATCAAAAGAAATATTCAAGAAGAATCCTTGAATTGAATTAAAAGGAGGGTTTTTTTCCACTCAATGCGTAAATGAATTGTGAAACTTACTGGCAGCATGCTGTGCCAATATAACTGCTACTGCAGTTATTAAAGTGATATCAAACACAAGGATGTAGAGACAAACTCCAGTTCAGAAGGTCCTAAGCTACAGGATGTCAGAAGCTGTGAGGCTAAACTGAGTGAAGTATTAATTTACTCTTGCATCCACAATTGGCCACTGTCTAACACAAGATACTGGAGTAGACGAGTCTTTTATCTTGCTTATTATCATTGCTTTTACGAGCATTTCAAGGTCTAATCCTTTCTTGCAGTTAACTAAAGAGAGCTTGCCTGCTGCATTTTTGATATGGACCTGTGTATGAGTAAAATTAAGCAACTGAAAACCATGAAATTTGGATTGCTCTATCTGCAGACATGTGCAAAGAACTTTTATCTTCTTATAGCTATTTTTAATTGGCTGACAATCCTAAATAGTCATCGTGTTGCAGTCTGTTGTAGAGAGTGATAAATAGAGATGAAAGACAAGACCCACATAAATAATAAGTAAAACCCTTCCCTTTGACCTAAAGTTACAATCTGAGTACAAAAAACTTGGGTTTCTTATTATCTGCAATTTAAATAGATGTGTACATTGACATGGTAAATAGTATATTCTGGTATACATTTTAAGATCATCACTGAAACCCAGGCACCACAAAACTGCACAGATGAGTTGAGAGAAATTTAAGTTTGTAGAACTTTTTTATGCCTAAAACTTGCAGAAAAGCAACAAATCACAGCTTCACAGTTTCCTGTGATTCCATTCGAAGCATTCCTACATGCCTGAAACATCTTTCCCTGTGCAACTAAGAAAGATAAACTAGTATTGACTCATGTTCTCTAAGAAAAGAGAGAAAGAAAAGACCTAAAGAATTGCTATGGTATTTATTCCATCAATGCAGAATTGTTCCCTGATGTGTATTTCAAGCATTGGACTAGTCTGCCTTAAAAGACTAAGCAATAAGTTTATGAACTACTTATTACAGGGAACCCTATTTTATGCTTAAAATGAATATATCTTAAAATCATTACCCCAATGTACAATACTGTTTTTTTGATTTGAATCACATTTCTCTTGGAAATCCCCCCTTGCATGCTCATCAAGAACATGCAAATTACTATTTTAGAGGAAAACAATAGCAACAGCTTCAATTACAATACCATTTTTACTACATTTTAAAACACATAACTTTCCAGTGGAATCCTTGATATTATGTCTTTATATACTTCTGAACTATTAGCCTTTTAGGATGACTTTTGACGTGTTTTCTTCCTTACGCTCCTTGTACATAAGGGATTCTGAAACTGACTTTTATAACAAGGTCTTATAGTATTTTTGTTATTGTTATGCAGTCTGGTTGAACAGATACTAAGGGTGGCAAAAAAAAAAAAAAAAAAAAAAAAAAAAAGGAAAATGAACAGAATAAGAATATATTAAGAAAAGTTCTAATTTTATTTAAATAAATTTATGTTTCTACAATGGTACACACAAACCTTAAAGAGGACAATGTATATTCTTTTTTCCAGAAGCCTTAAAAAAGAAAAAAATGCTGTTTGTGTTACTATACTTATACATGCCAGTCTGATGGGTATATTTTCCCTAAATAGAAAAACATTAACTGGTTCTAGACTACCGTATCTTGCTCTTTTTTATGTGTTGATCTGCTAAGAGAAAGTAGGCTTCATGTACAATGCGGCCAATCTTGTGTGGGTCTCTTTTCCTATGAACAATCTAAGGCAGAAATTAATAGAACTAAAGCTTTCATCCAGAGTAATATAAGCACCTGGTTCCCAAAGACCTGATCCAGGTAGGACAAGTCAATAAACCAGAATTTCCTCCAGCAGCACATAAGACAACGATAGTCAGGGTCCTTTTATATGGTAAACCAGCAGTGGTGTGTTTGGTGAACAGATCTTTCACAGCAATCCTACTAAAAAAAAGGGTTTTTTTGGGGGGCGGAAGGGTGGGGAGGAGGGGGAAGGAAAAAGTATTTAAGTGTATTTTTAGCTTCATTTACTGTTGAGGCTCCTCAAAGGAAGTACTGTCTATATGTTTAATAGAATTTCTTACTGAGAAATGCAAGAAAGAACACATTTTAATTTTCCCACCGTGGAAAAAGCAGCAATAACTCAGCACTTACTCATTTCTATGTATTAGCCACTAGCTAGATAATCAGCATACACTTATTTTTACTCTGAACTAGCTGTGTACTGGGTCACTGGAAGGCCAAAAAAAAAAAAAAATATATATATATATCTTATCATTAGGATCATGTAAAGAAACATGAGGCATTCCAGTAAGAAGAGGGAATATTACAGGAGTTGGAAAAAACGAATGGTACCTAATGGGAAGACCACAGAAATCAAAGTGGGTGTCCATTTCTATTGCCAGTTATTGCAGTGAGGAAGTGTATTGCATACACACATAGGAAACCATGTGCTGAGCATAAAATGTCCTCTTTTGTTATTTTTTTCTTTTGAGAAATCAAGCACTGGAATAACAGTATATGTAACCCAGCTATGGTTGGTAATAAAGAGTGCTTCTGTAGGAAGAATGTTATTTTGGTAACTATAATTATAATGAGTAAAGTAAAACCAAAACATGCAGAAATTGTAAAAAAAGGGCATTGAACATTAACAAAACAAATTACTGTACCTTGAACACACAGAACATTCAGTATATGATACTTTTTTGAAGAACTATTCACAGTATGCTAGTTAGAAATCAAAGACCTAGCCCAACACATGCATACAATTAAGTCATAGCTGCAAGAGCAGGGCACAAAAGACTCATGTAACAAAACCACAAACAGCAAATTTTCAATATATGCAAAGTAAGATGATCATGATCCAGCATCAGTGAAGATACGCACTTAGTTCCGCTCAAAAACACCCACATTTTATAATGCAAGAAAAGAGATGCATGGAGAAATATACAGAAAAAATAGGAAATCATTCTAAGGTCTACGTGTATAACAAGTAACGAAATTAACTTCTTAAAACCTGTGGGAACTGGACAAGAGAAAAAATTTTCAAGTGGTAGTAAGAAAAGACTGCAAAATAGAAATGAGACAGCGACTTACAGTTAAAATCCTACACTGACAAGGAAACAACAACAATATAAAGAGAAAATTCTCAGTCCATGGGCAGCAACATGACTGTTGCACATTGGGGCTACAGTACCTACAGAACATGAGCTTGTCTATTAACATAGCTAAAAAGAAATTTTTTTGTCTTTCTTCTGGATATCAAAATGTTTTCAGCATATATGTAGCTTGTGATGGCAAAATAGCTGAAAAAACCTTGCGATCCGAACAAATATCATTGACAAACCACTAGCTGTCGCACCATCAAGAGTTCTATCTGTGATACTAAAGCTACAAAGATATAACAAGAAAATGAAGTATGAACATAAAAATTCTTCTAACTGATCTGCTCCCATAGTGTTTTAAAAGAATGTAAAAAAAAAAAAAAAGGGAAAAGACTAAAGGAATCACTATAGTTTTAATGTTCAAATAAGGAACTTAATACATCATGGATTGTAGATCTTGTCACTGAAATATCAACCTAGGATGGTATCACTACCTCCACTTTTCTTTTTTTTTTTTTAAGTATCTATATTTACACCATTGTTTATAAGATTATCTTGTTTATTAGAAGTGCTCTCAAAGATATATTACCCCTACATAAAAATTAAAATATCTGGAATAATTTTTTATAAGACAGAGCTAGGAGGAAAAGTTATATTAGGAATTAAGTAGATAAAATTCTGGACTAATACAACAAACAAATAAATTCCCAGTAACATCAACATGAACAAAATTTCACCCCAATATTACACAGCATCCTGATGGTTGTCAGGGAAATAAGCATGTGCTCAAAATGGTAAAAACTTCTACTGATCATGACTAAATAAAGTCTGCAAAAAGTGGCTTTGGTATTGGTGATCACTATTTTAGCTATTTTCTAACTTTTCCCAAATCATACATGGGTTCTGTGAAGAGCAGATGATTCTTACAATGGAAAAAATACTTCTTGATAGCCTCCCTAGACTGTACGACAAAATCAAAGGATTTGTAATCCAGATAGAAATGAAGAGAAACTTTCTAAATACAAAGAAGAGTGAAAGTTATTTGTTTCAACTCTTCTATAAGAAAAGCATCTGTTTTAGGAATCTAGATGTGCTGTATAGCTAAACTGAGATGATTAGTCAGAGCAGGTACCTAACCTAATCCTGAGGGATTCAGAACCATCTTCTGAGGGAGTCTTATCTCCTTCTAAGCACTCTGTGTGAAGCACAGACAGCATGCCTCCCACATTGAGACAAGTGAAATAAGGTGGCTAGAACAGAACACCAAACACAAAAGCAGAAAGCAGAGCTTGCTAATAATTTTTATATTTTTTTTTTATAACTCATAGTAAGTTGTCGACAATCAGAGCTTTTCATGTTGATGTCCCAATCAATATTATCAGAGACATTTTCCTGCTACGTCATAGAATTTGTGGCCAAACTAAGGAGGATGGCTTCATTCTTGATTAGATTAAGAAACTTTCAGTAAAACAGGAACTCAAATCTTGGTGTCTAACAATGTAGAGGGGAACTTTCCCAACTGGTACTTATTCTGAATCAGCAAAATTTTTTCGGCTCTCTTAATACAGAAAAAATTGTCAATGGATCTCCTCTAAGCAGAAGCAGTACACTGAAGTGCATTTACACTGAGGTGTTGCACTTGATTTCTTCCATACATTCAAACAAATGCAAAACTGAAGTAACATGAAATCATAAAAATTAAGCATCTTTAAATCTGATAATCTATGGTGATTCATAGCATTAATTTAAGCATGATTGAGTATTATTCTAGCTTCAGAGAATCACAGAATCACAGAATGGTTGAGGTGGGAAGGGACCTCTGGAGGTCACCTGGAGTGCATCTAGAGGAGGGTGACCCAGATGGTGAAAGGTCTCAAGGGCAAGACTTACCAGGAATGCCTGAGGTCACTTGGTTTGTTCAGCTTGGAGAAGGCTGAGGAGTGACCTCATCACCGTTTAAAACTGTGGTAGGGTCGTACTGGAGAGGGAGATGCTCATCTCTTCTCTCTGGTGGACACGAGGAAATCGAACGAAACTGCATCAGGGGAAGTTCAGACTGGACACTAAGAAAAAGTTCTTCACTGAGAGGATGGTTGGTCACTGGAACAGGGTCCCCAGGGAAGTGGTCACAGCACCAAGCATGTCAGAGTTCAAGAAGCATCTGGATGATGCTCTTAGTAACGTGACTTATTTTTATGTAGTCTTGTGAGGAGCAGGAATTTGGACTTGATAGTCCTTATAGGCCCCTTCCAACTTGAGATATTCTGTGATTCTATGCTCTGGTCAAACCGCACTGCTCAAGCAGGCATGCCTGGAGCCAGCTGCCCAGGAACATGTCCAGCTGACTTTTGAGTATCTCCAAGGAGGGAGACACCACAACTGGGCAGTGCACGCCAGTGCTCAGTCACCCTCACAGTAATAAAGTGTTGCCTGATGTTCAGAGGGAACCTCCTGTGTTTCAGTTTGTGCCCAGTGCCTCTTGTCTTGTCACTGGGCACCGCTGAAAAGAGCCTCTCTCCATCCTCTTCACACCTTCCCTTCAGCTATTCATATACACTGATACGATCTGCCCTGAGCCTTCTACTTCACTAGGCTAAACAGCCCCAGCTCTCTCAGCCTTCACTCATAGGAGAGATGCTCCAGTCTCCTCATCATCTTAGTGCCCTTTCTATGGACTCTCTCCAGTATCTCCGTATCTCTCTTGTACTGGGAAGCCCAGAACTGGACACAGTGCTCCAGGTATAGCCTCACCAGTGCTGAATAGAGGGGAAAGATCCTCTTCCTTGACCAGCTGGCAATACTTTATGTAATGCAGCTGGTGATACCATTCACCTTTGCAGCGAGGGCACATTTCTGGCTCATGTTCAACTTATTGTCCAGTAGGATGCCCAAGTCCTTTTCTGCCAAGCCACTTTCCAGCTGTACCCCCCCAGCATATACTGGTGCATGACTTGTTCCTTCCGAGATGCAAGACTTTGAACTTCACCTTGTTGACATTCATGAGGTTAAACTTCAAATAGTCTTGCTCTGTATGTGAATATGTAGATTTAAATAACAGAGAAAACAAACACTTTCAAATGCTGCCTAAAAAACAATGTCAAAAGGTGAAAAATTAACTCAGAAAGATTTATCATTATACTTCAAGAGTTAAGCAGGGCTGGTAGCCTGAGTACTCAATAAAATTAATAGTAACGAAAGTCAGTCTAGACCAGAGTATCAATCCTTATGGAGAAGCACAGTTTTGTGCTTAAAGAACGCTATAACTGAAGACAGTTACGGAAGTCAAAGGTAGATAAAGAAGACTACAACTAGAAGATTAGTTTAGATCTCTTTGGTTGCTATTACTAGTAAAAATGACACCAACAAATGGATGTGTGGTTAAATAGCAGCCTGATATTTAGTTTAATAAAGCTAAGTAAGAGCCAATTATAAACCGAGGACCAGAGAGTATTTATAGTGTCTCACCAAAATTCTAGTGACTTGAGGGCAGCAAAAACCTTGTTGGCTTTAGCTAAACTGATCTCCTAAATGGATTTTTTGACCTTACACTTACAAATTAGCAAGTATTCTATGTCATTTTATTTGGTTTATGTGACAAGAATTTGCTAGTGGGGAAGACTGCAGGGATGGCGTCTGTGAGAAGAGACCAGGGGCTGCCCCCATGTTGGACAAAACCAATTCCAGCAGGCTTGAAAAAGGACACAGTGCTGGTCAAAGTTGATCCAAACAGTGACATTGGGTGGTGCCTCTGTGATATTTAGAAAGGGTAAAAAACACTGAGAAAAAACTCTGTGGACACCATGGTCAGAGAAGAAGGATGGTGGGGAGGTGTCTAGGTGCCGGAGCAGAAATTCCCCTGCAACTTGTGAAGCAGGCTGTCCCCCTGCAGCCTGTAGAGGACCAGGGTGGAGAAGATACACACACTGTAACCTGCGGAGGACCTCATGCCACAGCAGCTGAATATACCCTGAAGGAAGCTGCAGCTAGGTGGAAAACCTAGGCAGGAACAGGCTCCTTGTAGGAGCCCATGGGGTACCCCCACTGGAGCAGTGTGTTCCTGAAGGATGGTGGACTGTGGAAAGGACCCATGCCGGAGCAGTTCGTGAAAAACTGCAGGCCATGGGAAGGATCCATGTTAGAGAAGCTGATGTCCAATCTAACATATACACAGATTGTAAAGTAAAAAAATCTTATATTCTGTACCAAGTTCAAAGTAAAAACACAATGATATCTTTCTGATGCATCTACAGCTATTCAATTCAATTAAAGAAAGAGATGTCAGCTCATATTCCACCAGCAGTGTCAGTTACTAAGTATTTGCAAGTACGAGTATGTGGAGCCAAAAGGAAAAGGAAAGTAAACTTAACTTCCCTTTCTCCTCTTTTTTTTTTTTTAAAAAAAAAATGTTTATTTTTTATTTAAGTTGTAATGCGAATTTAAACATTTACAGTGAAATTCAGACAGCATGGGATTAAATGCAAATTTCCCACAGGCTTCAACAGAACTTAATCATTCCCCTTACTTTACATTATGACTAGCAAATCTACTTCAAGAACCACTAAAAAAGAAAAAGCAACTCTGCTCCTCCTGTGAAATATTAAAGGAGCTTTTTTCAAATATTCAATGATTTATCAGGGAATTGATGGCATCTGGTCTCCTACAGAGAGCACTTCATTGGAAAACAAAAAAAAGCAAATTCCATTGCCACTGCGTATGCTGAGACTACTAAAAATATCATCCTTAAAAAGAAACCGATCAGAATACGTATCGTTTATGAACCTGCATTCTATAATATGAGCTTAGAATGGAACATGTTATAGCTATGATGGCAGAAATACAAATGAATTTTAATTCAGAAATGGCATTACAGCAGTCTCACAGAGTTATTTTTACTTACAGGAAGCAGGACTGATGTCTTGGAAATGATCACCCGATAGAAGTTGCACACTAAATAAGTGTAACAACACTTATTCTTAGTGAAATATGTCATGTGATTGACATTGCCAAAAAGAATTTGGTTTCCTGTTTTTCTTATTCAGTCATAATAATTTCATACAAACTGCTGAAACTCTTGAAAAGGAGTTTAAGCCATCTAAAATAGATGTTATTTAACATACAGTTTTTCACACTAAGCTAATTCGTGTTTTCTGTTTATAAAGGAAAATGAGAATTTATAAGGAAATAAGACTTTCCAGTGTCTGTAAGCTAACAAAAAAATATTGTCACCTTTTAAAATATTTGATATCCCAATCTAATAAGCTTAAAGACAGCGTACTAAACCCAGAACTTTTGAAGTTTTATTACTTTGTCCCTTTTCACTCCTCAGACGTGGAGAGAGGAGTGTAATGAGAAGGTTAAAACAGAAAGTCAACAGTTATTTGCTCCAAACCTCACAACCATGGAAGCTTACTGATGAGACATTAACTCACATATTCTCAGTGGTAGAGAGATTTTTTCAAGTACTTCTGGCGCTCAAAGCCCTACTGTTCTGATTCCAGACTACTTTCATGGGATTTCTGGGGCTGGCATCAGGTCTCTAAAGCTTAATCTTATCAAAGGATTTGGTTTAACTAATATTGTGCATATTCAAAATATGTCTTGTTTTCTATCTTCCTTTCTAATAGGAATATGAATATTTCCTCCAATAGAAATATGTGATAGTAGTGAATCTCTGCTCCTATTTAGCACTGCACTCCTTAGGAAAGTTAAATTTAAGTTTGGTTTAATACAGTTTACTGCAATTTTACTTCACTTCATCCAGACTCTGAGGTGTAACCAGTGTCTCAGACAAGAGATGGATTTTTTAAAAAACCTTAAGAGCTTTCTAAAAGAAGATTTCTGGGGTTTAGTTTGCATAGAGAAACAACAGAATGAAGTTCTTTTAACAGTGACACATAGTTAAAGATCAGTTAAATGATTCAGTAATTTTCCAGTATGTTATACAATAATAATAATAATACATACAATAATTCAGGATATTTTTACAATATAAACTTCAAACTAATAAAAATAAATGTTGTTAACTACACTACATTAGAAAATAAATATATTAGCTCAGAGGTAGTCACAGAATAAGTAGTCACTAAATGATGTATTTTAAAGACAACTGCATGGCAGTAAGTCATGCAAACGATAGTACTGAACTGAGATACATGTACATTATTAAACATAATTCTGGCATTCACTGTAGCCTATTAGACTTAGACACTTTTTTCCTGGATCTAACTTCCCTGCCAAGGGTCACAAAGTGTAACTTTTATGCATTATTTTTATTATCTATCTTCCACACATCCATAGCCTGTCAGCTAGTGATGTGCATTGTACTGTGCTGTTTGCATTAAGAATATCTATAGTAGTTAATAATTAAGGAGTTCAGGCACAGGCATTTTCTGCAGTTTTCACCTTAGGCCCAATTTTCTGCCAAGTTTCAGGAAGTTCACGAAAAAATGAACAATATTCTCTCAGATGCCAAACACAGTAATCCTTACTTAGGCAGATATATAAAATAAAGTGCTCAACAATGGCATACAAAAAACAAGTTTTACTTATTGGAGGCATGAATTATGCACACCTGACAATGCAATATACAAACACTGGGTACATGCAAAATTCTTCAGAGAATTCTTAAACTGACAGACAGTTTGCACAATATATTTTTGTCTATACAAATCCTGATTTTCAGATCAAAGGGAAGGGAGACAATTTTTTTAATCTGCTTTTATTGCCATTACAAAACCCTGGTCTCCAAGGCCTTGTATAAAGCTGAACTAGTCAATTTGTAATTAAATCTTATAGGATACAGCAGTGATACTCATTATAGAAAAGGCTTTTTATGGTCAGCAATCTTATTTGCAACTAACAGGATGATACAAAAGTCACAGTTCACAGAAGCTTTATGTCTGTTATTTTATGCTGGAATAATGCTGCACAAACCAATTAACCAGTATAATAGTGTCACTGTGCATTTAAAGAAAAAAACGGATCTGGCAAAATGTCTCTGTCTTTCTCATATTTATAATGTCCTGTGTATTACTTGAACAGTAGTTTTACATTTGAAGGGTCAGCCTTGTAGTGTGCTAAGCAATAAATCTCATAAAGCACTTAGCCTATGTATAATTAATATAGGATGGTATAACTTCCATTCCATAAGTAAGATTTTTCCTACAGTTGCAAACAATGGCCACAGTTCCAGAAAATCCAAAACTGAATAAAAACTATTAAAATAAAAAAAACCCCAAACATTGCAGCATAACAGCTTCAGTTTATGCATCCATTAAGGTGAATGAGGTGAGAGACTGCTATGTTTTTGATAGACTGCTGAATCAAGTCAGCAATGCACTGACCACAGCATGGAGGTTTTTCACATCCATGAGTGTTGGTAAAGATGGCCTATTTGTTTTATCTCTTTGTTTGAAACAAAACTGATTCAGGAATATCACAGAAAAAGGAGGGGAAATGCGAGAAGACAACTGAAGGACTAATGAAAGATTTGAAGGGGGATATGTTTACTACCTTAAATTAAGCACAAAGTTCTGACTTCCAGAAAACATCTTTCATCAGATTCTTGTAGATTTCCAGGTAACTGAGATCTGTATAAAGTTTTACAGAGGAGTGACGAAAGTTTGTAAAGCAGATCTAGCGTTTAAATCAGTGAGTAAGAATGCCACTGAATTCTTAGAAAGCCACAGATTCTTGCAAGGTCTACTAAATAAAATCATAATATTCAGTTATAGTTTTACAATGGCAAGTGGATTTCACAAGATTATGAAACTAAAAAACCAAAACTTGCGGGAAACATTTATATGGCTGTTGAGATATACAGGTAGAACCGTTATCCAAGTAATCATATTATACATCTGAATTCCAAACCACAGCAAAATACCACATTTAAACCACTGCATACAAACACAAAGAACAAATAAACCAGGCAACACATTCAGCAGGTTAAGCAGCATTCCATCAATTAATTTAAAACAAATCTCTCTAAAGACGTGATATAACATTTCGCTTAAGAACAACATGATGTGAACTGTCTGTTTTAATTTCTGAGCAAGCTGGAATTCTAACAATTCAGGCAAACTATCAGAGCCCTGGTCAAGCCCTGGTTGAGGCCCACATTGGGTGCCAATAAATCTGTTGTGGTGTGGGCCGGATTGGCCACTGAAACTAATGACAGATGCTCTACCTCATCTCTGTCTCCAAGGAGAGGAGGGAGAGAGACAAAGAGACCTATAAGTTTAAAAGAAAACTAAATTACTTTAATGAAAATAAAATGATAAAAAGAAAATAGTGAAACATATATAAATAGATACAAAACCATATCAAGCTGCCCATCACTGGCAGGCACTGGGAAAGACCCAGACTGGACTCAGCAATGGACGGGAAGTGGATTTTGGATCTGGATTCAGGAATGCATGGATCGGGATCAAAGGCAGACAAACAGACAGAGTCCTCCTCAGATGCCAGCCATTGAAGAAAGTGAGCTCACCCTCAGTTTTTATACTGAGCATGAGGCAGATGGGATGGAATACCCTGTTGGTCAGTTTTGGGTCACCTGCCACTGTCCGCTCCTCCTTGCAGGTGTGACCCCTCTATGCTTTTCCGCTTCCAACCCTCCAACAGGGCAAATAACAGAGTTGGCTGGCCTTGGTTGTTAGAGCAAGAAGTATAAGCAAGAGCCTCTCTGCATATCATTCCTTGGCATATATTACAGCTAATCAGGTCTTATCACTCTGAAAATGAACAATATGTTGTCAATTTTAGAGAGTTTCAGAGAGCTCAGTGAGTTAGAAGAAGCTTAGCTGCAGAGTAAAATTACTGAACAGAAAATTGGTTCTGTTTTACCTCAAACCAGGACATTGGCATATGTTTGTTCTGTGACTCCATGAGTTTTCTAGGAAGATGGAAAGAACTTCATATTGTTGCATCCCCGTAAGTAACCTCAGTATGTGGAAGTATGAATGGAAGAAAATGTTTCATCTCAGATTCTGACT
Organism: Burhinus bistriatus; assembly: GCA_013397275.1. Lineage (NCBI taxonomy): Eukaryota > Metazoa > Chordata > Aves > Charadriiformes > Burhinidae > Burhinus > Burhinus bistriatus. Next base: position 26,259 of record VYXH01009760.1, on the reverse strand, counting down.
ACTAGTTCCCCACTTTCTAGTCAGTGTGGAGGACAGTATCAGTCTAAACCTGTAAATAAACCTGGATTTGGATATTCAGATTGCCTCTCGTTTCTCTTATCATGGCAAGAGATTTGCCTCAGGCTTCTACCAAAATATCAAAGTATTTACATGACAATTTCTAATTATATTTTGCTATGATAGAGCAATGACACTTTTTTCCCCTTTTAAATATTCAATACTGTTTTAATTGGCTGACCATTTCAGTTTCAAATTTAAACAAAACAGTATTTTTTATAGGTTTACAAAAGATATCCAGGTATATTAGAGAATATTAAAGAAGTTTGCAGCAGGATATATATGGGCTTGTCACCAGAGGCCAACAAAACAGAAATGAAAAAAATTAAAGCAGTTTTTTGAACATGGTATTATGGAAGAGCAATTCTACTTCATTAAGCAGGAGGTTTATACTTTCATCTCTTTCTTTCCTTTAAAGAAAAATGAAAATATCAGGCTTAAAGAAATAAATAAAATGGAAATATTACTGTGGAATTACCAGACAACCCATCTTCTTTCCAATAGTTTACGGACCACAGGAAGAAAATGGAAATCAACCAATGAAACATGAATTTCTACAGTTAGGAATCAAAACTGTCATTTCCTAGACTACTGATGGTGTTCCGAAGAGCTACAAAAATCATGCACATTTTTTTTCCTTAAGTAGCAATATAGTTACAACAGATTAACTTTCTGTGTCTTGTGCCTAGTTTTCTTTTGCTTTCCATGCACTACCTAGAAATGAACACAGCTGGGATAAGAAAACTTAACTAAGAAAATAAAGAAACATTGAATGAATGACATAAGCATTGAAAGAACATCTATGGTATTTAAGTGACACTTTCCAAATTAAAAATGTACATAAAAATGTTAACCAAAAATATTTTAATCTAAAGAGGAAAATCATTGTATGAAGTCCTGGGTACAGATTTTTTAGTGTTCAGTATGTTTAATATCTTTAGCATTATATGTTCAAAAGTCAACTCACACAAAATATTTTACATTTCTAAAGGAGCAAGAATTTGGGGGTTTCATGTGATGCCATTTCCTGTTCAGTATTTGAAACTCATGGTTGACCTACAAAAGTGTTTAACTAGACATAAATATTAGTCTTGTGTTCTTGAAAAAGTAGAATTACTAATTTTAAGAATGTAAGAAGAATTCTAAGAATTGTCTCTGTAAATGCATTTAAATGTATGTACTTTATTTATAACCAGTGCTTATTAGATATACACAGAAGGTTGAAATTCATTGTTTAATTTACAGATTGGGTGTGGAGGATTTTTCATTTAAATACTGTGAATTCTATGTGATTGATCTAATAAGCTGTCTTTCACAAAGCCTTAGTAAGTACTAATATCATAAAATTATCTTTCGGCAGTGGAAGTGGTGGGGAGGGAGAGACAGGAATAATTCTTAATCTACGCAGTGTAAAGTTTTCCATTCAGTCTACAATAAACTGTTCTTGTAAAGTGGAAAGAAACTAATTGAATTTGGTTTATGCTTCATCCCAGTATAGAACATTCACTTCTCAACTGAAAACAATGAATTGATTTCTGGACATATTTTGCAGCTATAAATATTGTGAATAAAAAATGTTAATATATTGGAAATATTGATTTTATGTAATAGTTTACATGTCCTTTATTGCATTAATTTAATATCATAACATTGTAAATGACAGCAAAGTGTACCAAAACATCTTTCTAATACCCACACTAAGAGAAATAAATTAAATTGCAACAAAAATATAGTTTGAGTTAATATGCCCTTTATCCATTGCAAACATGCTAATAGACTTTTAGAAAAATTACGTTACTTTAAAATTGCAAGATGATTTACTTTCAGGATCAGACATTCTGAAAGATTTTAGGACAGACTTAGGCTTGAATAAACCTCCACAAAAATAAGCCTTAGATTTGTCTCAGTGTCCGACAGCACTTTGCCCTGACCCCTAAAAGAGGATCAAGTGACAAAACAAGAAATTTAATCTATCTTTAATATATAGTAATTACAACAAAAAGCTTTACTAACAGAAATTAAAAGACGCATTATGAATCTTGACACAACAATCAGCATCCATTCATTTGATCTCATAGAAGCTACACATTAACTCTCCATAGAATGATAGTTACCCATATTATAGTAAATAATAATCAGTTTTTCCGGGGCGTGGGGGGGAAGCTAATGTAAAATCTCTAATTAGATGGAGTTTTTAGCTGCCAAGATCTTGATAGAAACAGCCTGTATGAATCAAGCATGTTCCATCCAGTAGCATGGTTCTGACGACCCCTGAATGTGACCTGCTCCCAGTGGAAAGCAATTTAATGCTCTACTGCACATAGAACAGTATATATGAATACAAAAAACCCCAGATAAATTACTGACAGGTACATCTGAATAGGACTGCTTCTTAGCCACTTATCTGTAGTCAGGCAAGCTTGTTTCACCTCACTTTAAAAGATAAAGACACATGGCAGGCTGCCTCTGCAAGTTCTCATTAGGCAAACAGCCTCCGTTGTCCATTAGCGGAAAAGTCTCCCTATTATTTAAGGAAATGTGACAGCAATGGAGGTGAAGTGAAAACTATCTGATGGCAGGAAATTCATCAGTGCATTACAAAGCTTTTTGCCTTCTACAACTTTCACCAGCTTCTTTCTCTTTCCACTTTTTTATCTGACAACTCAAATGCCCCAGGGTTGTAGCCACAGCAAAGGTCAAGAACGTACCAGCAGGGCTATAAAATGAGGCTGTTTCAGGGGGAGAAGCTGCCAAACACAAAGAAGTTTGTTGAGCACAATGAGATGAGAGCCCACATCTCAGCAAATTTATCTTAGTAGATGTCACTGCTTTTGAAAAAACATTAAGAACCTTAAAAAAGAGAAGAACTTTTACATTTTTTTGGAAACCTAATAAAACTAAGAAATATTAAAATATCTGTTACAATAGGAATATTAGAAAATTTCGTTTACAGTGGGAAACATTGTAAATATGCATAACAAATAGGTACCTTGTTTTTTAAAACAACCACATAAGTCACAAACTATTAATTTAAAATATTCATAAAATAATATATGGCTTATATCAGGCTTATTTAGTGTGTATACAAACATGTTTTACTAAAGACTAAATCACTTCACTATGATGCTCAATTAAAAATAAACAGAAAATGCACTGTCTTCTTGCTTCCTTTAATAAAAACAAGGTTTGCAATGCTACAAATGTCAAAATGAAAGGCAAGAATATGGACTATATTAATTTAATCCTGGAAATTTATGGCTTTAATTTTTCACAATCAGTGGTAGTAATACAATGAAGTTGAATTACCTTTTACAATGTCCAGTAGTACACTTATCAAGTCAAGGAACAGGTTGGGTGTCTGAGTAGAAAATCCACAATGCAAATTCCTGCTAAAACAAAGACAAAGACAGGATTTTAGCTTCCTATTCTGTCAAAATGTTAATCTTTACATGTATACCTATTCAGTATGCGCAAGGAATAAAATAATTTTAAAAAGGTGAGATAGCTTCTGCATACGCATCCATTCAGATATGATTTAACAATAGACAAAAGACTGTCTATTGTCAACATCTGGCTGTTATTACGATGCACATTTCATATAAAAATTTATTTTAAAGCAAGTCACCCATTAAATATTGCTAGGCTCGAACACCAATGGTTTTAGATAGATATATATATAGCCGTATCAAGATTTTGCATTCTCCAGATTGTATATTAACATATATGATTCAAGTGAGAATAGTTGTGGTGGATTGACCTTGGCTGGATAAAGAGTTTTTATTTTTAAACTGTGTATATATGACTAATTTTTCCATCTAGTTCCCACCCATGCATAAACCAACGCGATATGTTGCTGGATGAGATATATAACATCATGTTTAGAGACCTGGGATTATTTTTTATAGTTTTAATTTTTAGATTTTATCCATGTGTTCAAAGACTGAGTTAGATGCTTAAAGTGGGAAGCTTGGACGAAAAATTATGTATCTTCTGTTTTGAACACACACCTATACTTTTCTGTATTCTTATAACTGGTATTTAAGGACAGTGTCTAAGTAAATATATGCCATCATTCTATCTCTATCTATTCTACATTAAGAACATAATAATAATAGCAAAAAATGCATAATTATTTCTTTTTAAATTTGAATTTTTCAGGCAAAATAGTTACATTTTCAGGCAAAATAGTTAATTTTGCAGAGAGAAACTGAATTCATTTCTCTCAAAATTAATTAACGTGTATTGATTTATACTATATTATCTGCCAAACTATTTATTATTTGTTACCTTAATTTTATATGTATATACTTCTATACTGTTTAAATGGAACTTTTGGAAAAGCTAAAAAGCATAAGAAATAAATTAACCAGAGCGACCATTACTGTTAGAAATTGCTGAAATAATACTTATCAACAAATGAAGTGCCTTAGACTCTGCAATTACTGATAGCACTACACCGATTGGTTAGGCCTATCTAGCTGTAAATCTCCTTTTTGCAAATGCACATTGCTTTCAATGCCTTTATCTCATCTGTGATATCTTAAGAGAACGTTTTTCTTTTTTTTCATCTTTTTTTCTTTTTTTGCTTCTTTTTTTTCTTCCTTTTTTTTTTTT
>VYXH01009760.1:0-11847 GCA_013397275.1 Burhinus bistriatus | reverse complement strand
GATCTCTTATTAATCAAGCTATCCAACAGGTCCTCCAAGTGCAAGTGCAAAACAAAGAAGAGGGAGATGTGGGAAGTGAGTCGAGCGACTATGAGAAAGTGAGTCTTGAAGGCATAAACAGACCTTGGGCATTAAGCCAGACTGCCTTAGGACTGAACAAACCATGGGAGCAATAGACAGTGGTATCTGTAGTTGGCACTGGATCATCAGAAAGCAGAACAGCTGCACACGAGATGTGTGTATTGCTTAGTGTTGAACAGTGGAAAAGTACTAGGAGGATCTGTACAGGGTACAAGCTCTGGCATATATAGCCTCGCTGTAGCAAATAAACTTGTCTCAGTGTCAGTATCACTGCCGAACTGAGTCCGTGCCATAACACACCACATCTCTCTAAAGTTTGAAAACACCTTTCTGATTCTGTGTCTACTTTCACAGGTAGTGTGATCATTACAAGTGGATTAGCAGGTCAAGGCAATGAAGACCCTACAGCTACATTATGCACACTTGGATGGGAAGGTTTATATGGCACTACACTTAGTCTGACCATCTGGACTAAACTATCAGTGCCAGAGTGCTGCAAGGCCCAGTAGCTCGCACCAGGCTGGGGGCTGGGAGCAGTGGAGGGACCCTATGGGGGGCAGCAGGGCACGCTCTTGCAGACAGAGCCCAAGCCACCTCCCCAGCCAGGTACTGGGGCAGCCCCAGCCCCAGGCATCAGGCAGCTCCCTTGGGACCAACCCGGGCCAAGGCCAGGCTGGGACATCAGTCCACAGCTTGAGGGTGAGGATCTGGCCTGGTGAGGGTAACTGGTGTCTGATACAACGCTGGGATGGCTGGGCAGGGCTGTAGGGATGGAGGCAGGCTGACGCTGAGCCAAGCCATCGGTCTGCGGGTGGACTGATGTGAAATATTTTTTTCTCATGACCACAGATAAAACCACACTGAACCTTTGGTGAGCCCAACAGAGACAAGTTGGCAAAAAAAGAAGCAACAAGGAAAAATGCAAAGAAAGAATATGAAAGGGGTTCAGTAACAAGATACAACAGCCAAGGAAAAGGCAAGGAAGACAGGAAATGACATCTAGACAAGAAAAAAATCTCTGGAAGACAAAAGAATGAGCTGTAAAACCTGAGGGCTGGTGATTGACAGCAAATGTTAAAGACAAATTAGTTTTGTCTTCTAATGTAGGCTCTCGGCTAAGATGAGAGTTCTCAGTGGTTTGAAAACCTTTTAGTGTGGGTGCTTGGTAGGCACTGAAGTAGGTGGCACAACCCACCTTACTATTTTGGAGTCTTGTGTCTGCACTATGAGAAAGCATGCGGTTCTCAGCTGGAGTGGATTTTACAGTTTACTTTCATCTGAAATGAATCTTGTTTATATACACTTTGCAGTCAAAACCAATCACAATAAATGAGGAGGATCAGGGGGTTTGTTTCAGAAGTGCATCGCTGCTCCAAACTAAGATTCTAATGAAGATTCATCTTGTGTCAAATATAAATGTGGGGAAAACTACTAGAAACATGATCTCATCAAGATTACTTTTATCTGCTTTTCTGTTGCAGGCCAGTCCCTAGAGAAGCTATGAACTCTGTTCATCTCCTAACAGCATAGAACTTCCAAACTATATTCAAACATTGGCAATACATACTGGCTCAAAGTCATGAAATTTAGAGAGCACAGGCAAAGCATATTCAAAAATATCAGACCTTAAAGCAATGTACTAGTTACTGTCTTATCAGATACTATAAAACTAGATCATTGAAGTTCAGAATGGGAGGAATACAAAGGGACATAAATTACCTCAGATACATTAAAGAAAAAATAATTGATCAACCAGATAGGAAATTGCAAAATCCACACACTAAATGCAGTAACTTTAAAATAAACTGACTTATCCAAATAGTGATATAGATCTCCTACTGTCCATATTTGCTATTACTCAGTTTAATGTCAGCAGCATACTATTTATGAAGAAATATGTCATGATGAACAGCATGCATAGTTCTATTGCCAGATACTAACACAACGAAGAAAAATTGCTGTTTTCTATTTTCCTCTCTTTTTCTTTCAAATCCCTGTTAACTGACCAAGACTTTTATAAGGGTAATAGTTTTAAAAAATATCAGTTGGTAAAACCAAAAACCACAGAGCTCTAAACCTAGTGATAATTGAACTCCAGCCATTTTCTTTTTGTACTGATTCAGTAAGAAAAAAATGCCTTTCTATGTTTTATATGAATTCAGAAAAATGTGCAGTTAGCTGAATGTGAGACAGTTCTCCTTTCCTGAAAAAAATTAAGCAGTTATCTAAGAAAGTGGAGACACTTTACTCAGCCTGACCTCAGCAAAACAAGACTAAACACAAATATCTACATTCTTATAACAAATTAGGAACAATCTCATAAATAACAAAGACAGTGGAGGCTTCTTAAATACATCATTCCCATATTTCTTTTAGAGAAATTATAGCTTGAAAAATCATACACTGTCTATTTAAATTCTGAGGTTATTTCAGTTCCTGTCTGCAAACGTTCTGTTATGTTACTCTACACAACAGTTAAGCATATTTTACATTTTGTTCCAAAGGTGGCTACATTTCAGAAGTGGATTAAACAATAACCAATACTCTTCTTTGTGTACATTTGAAAAATATTTTGCAATGAAAGGTGCTTTGAACATGTGATATAATACAGGTGACTGTGTAAAATGAGTTTTGGAACACAAGAGAAAAGAAATTAAAAGAATCAATAAGGTTGCTGTGTATTGCCTAATCAGAAACTGAAAGCAGAACATGTTTTCTGTCATTGCCTTTATTATCTCTTATTATTTCTAATGACTCCCTCATTTAGTAATTATGAAGTTTAACAAAAAATTAGCATAATTTAAAATCTTAATGTTGAGTGAAAACTGATCCACAAGTGTCTTTTATTACATCATCACCAATAGGTTTAAAAATATATTTTTCCATGGAACACAATCCTTACAATAAGTCTTGGCGTTCTAAAGGGACCAATAGTGTCACTTTGTGCTTTCTGCTGCCTCTGTGAGGACCTTTAGGAAGTCTTATCCTTGTAACAAACAAATGCTCCATAAACTTCAATTAATTAATTCTTACTGGACTCTATTAAATTAGGTAATAATAATATTCCTAGTTTATATGTTAGGAAAGGAATTGTCCAGATCATGATAAAATTTGAAACAAAATTTTATTTTTCTGAATATCAAAAATATTTTCTTTTTTGTTTACCTGTAAAATGCAAGGAATTTTTATAATACAGGGATTATATGTAGTTATAAGTACAATCTGTCCACGTACACTGCTATCTTTTCTGTTTAGATTTCCAATGGCCAAAGCAGGATGCAGTTTTAGAAATACCATTGAGGAAATTATTTCAGTCAGTTATATGGAGAAGGTGGAGTGAAAAATGTCAATAATTATACTTTTATAGATAGCAAGAAGCTTGCAAGTTCCGTTCAATCTCAAACAGAAGAAGGAAGCCTATAGAGCATGGAAGCAAGGACAGGTAGCCTGGGAAGAATACAGAGAAATTGTCCGAGCTGCCAGGGATCAGGTTAAGAAAGCTAAAGCCCAGACAGAGTTAAATCTGCCCAGGGGCATCAGGGGCAACAAGAAAGCCTTCTATAGATATATCAGGGACAAAAGGAAGACTAAGGAAAATGTGGACCCGCTTAGGAAGGAAATGGGAGACCTGGTCACCCGTGACATGGAGAAGGCTGAGGTACTCAACAACTTTTTTGCCTCAGTCTTTACTGGTAAAGGTTCTAACCACACTGCCCAAGTTGCAGAAGATAAAGGCAGGGACTGGGAGAATGAGGTACTGCCCATGATAGGAGAAGACCAGGTCCACGACCAGCTGAGGAACCCGAAGGTGCACAAGTCCATGGGACCCGGTGAGATTCATCCGTGGGTCCAAAGGCAAACGGTGGATGAAGTTGCCAAACCACTATCATATTTGAGAAGTTGTGGTAGTCTGGTGAAGTTCCCACCGACTGGAAAAGGGGAAACAACCCCCATTTTCAAAAAGGGTAAAAAAGAAGACCCAGAGAGCTACAGGACCATCAGTCTCATCTCTGTGCCTAGCAAGATCATGGAGCAGATACTCCTGTAAACTCTGCTAGGGCACATGGGAAATAAGGAGGTGATCAGTGGCAGCCAGCATGGCTTCACTAAGGGCAAATTGTGCCTGACAAACTTGGTGGCCTTCTATGACGAGGTTACAGCCTTGGTGGATAAGGGGAGAGCAACAGATGTCATCTACCTAGACTTGTGCAAGGCATTTGACACTGTCCTGCATGACATCCTTGTCTCTAAATTGGAGAGACATGGATTTGATGGATGGACCACTCGGTGGGTAAGGAACTGGCTGGACGGTCACACTCAAAGAGTTGTGGTCAATGGCTCGACGTCCAAGCAGTGAGCAGTGATGAGTGGTTTTCCTCAGCGGTCGGTACTGGGATTGGTGTTACTCAACATTGTTGGTGATATGGATGTTGGGATTGAGTGCACCCTCAGCAAGTCTGCTGATGACACCAAACTGTGTGGAGCGGTCGACACGCTGGANGGGTTGTTCAGCCTGGAGGAAAGAAGGCTCCAGGGAGACCTTACAGCAGCCTTCCAGCATCTGAAAGGGGCCTACAAGAAATCTGGAGAGGGACTTTTTACAAGAACACGTAGTGATAGGATGAGGGGTAATGGCTTCAAACTGGAAGAGGGAAGATTTAGATTAGATCTAAGGAAGAAATTTTTCCCTCTGAGAATAGTGAGACACTGGCACAGGTTGCCCAGGGAAGCTGTGGATGCCTCATCCCTGGAAGGGTTCAAGGCCAGGTTGGATGGGGCTTTGAGCAACCAGGTCTAGTGGGAGGTGTCCTTGTCCATGGCAGGGGGATTGGAACTAGATGATCTTTAAGGTCCTTTCCAACCTAAATCATTCCATGATTCTATGATTTATTTCAACTGTTCAGCTCAAAATATATATAATATATTTAGAGACACTACAAGCATTCTAATGTTAAGTATTTTCCTTTATCCATTAATAAACTAAACATCTGTCACTTTCTTAAATTTTGAATAGCTTTTCATTTTTAATTTATTTTTAATATTTGAATTGTGTTAGATTATATTCTATCACAAATAAAAAAACCCAAAAGAAACATATACTATTTTTCTGTTCTTCCCTGTAACTGTTAACAAACTGATATTTACCAGATATCAGCAGAACTAGCCTCAAATATTCAAGAAAAACAGCTACATGTACAGCTCTATCAAGCAGAAAGCTTCATACCTTTTAAGATGCCCTTTTTAAGGGTTAGAAATAATTCTTTTTATATTATCTAACAATCTGGTTTTCTTCTAACCTTTTTATTTACTGTCAAGGAACAGGGAAAAAATAAATAACTGTGACTAAAGCATATGAGTCTCAGCTGTACAAAATATGAAGAGCTACTTCTGCTAGTCTTAGTCATATTCAGTATTTTTGTCACACCAGTGGTAATATTACGATGACGTTAGTACTTGGTGTGTAACGTTGGTAAGATCACACACTAAATAAATGACATGCATAGAATTTCTTCATGGATTGAATGTACTACAGAACACAGGAAAAACTCCCCATACAAAGGTCTTCTTTTTAAGTTGCAATAGAAAAAAAAAAGACTCATAAGCAGATGAATTAGGTAAAACATCATTTAAGAGAATTTTATCAACCTCATTTTTTCATTTTTATGTATGAAAGAACTGAAAATTGAAATTACCTAAACAGCCAAAACCACCCAGTTCTAAGGTGATTCTGAGAACGGTGGGGAAGTGTCAAAATTTAGATTCAGGCCTCAAAGTTGTTATTTAATGTACTTGGAATGTAGGGAATTCAACATAAAATACATTTCAAAATTGTGGTTGAAACAGGGAATTAAAACAAGAGATGAATGAGTTCTAAGATTTGGGGTAGGCATTTATATGTTTTCTGTATTTATTCTGGTTTAACAACACCCCAGTTTAGAGCATATGCCCAAGAAACAGGAACTCAGCTGCCCAACCCTCCTCTACCTGAGGCACTCTAACTCTCTTTCCAGGAGGTGCCCTAATAACGTCTTGGGTCTTTGCCCTAAAAAATTATGAGATTAAGTTGGGATACCTTATAGTAACTAGGTAGTGTGTGTTTGAACCCACTGTAATCTAAGATTGGCGAGTTTCTTAAATCTTTCTGTGCAGGTGCTCTGAAGTCATTTAAAAAGAGGTAGTCTTGACTTTTTTGAGAACTACTTCTGCTTTCCAAGTAAGGAAATACCTACTTTGCAGCTTGGGGTTAACCACCTCTTTAGACAAACTCTTGTGCTTAATGTCTCTCATTAATTAACTCCAGGCAGATCCTAATGGGAATATTAGGTACCTAGACACTCATTAGTCAGCAGAGCGAGGTAGATTATTTGGTCTTCAAACTGTTTTGCAAAGGAAGCTACTTCTCTTCACAGAGAGAGGCTATTGCCTGCCTGCAATGAACACCTGCTTGCTAAGAGCGTATATAGCTCCCTAATGTCCAAGTTTAGGAGCCTAAAATAGGATACAGGTCCCTTTATAACCTTCAAAACTGAGAAAATTTAACATTTTCATATTGAATTGGCTGTACCTTTCAAAAACATCAAAAATCTTCGTGCAGACAAATCAGATTCATTCTGCAAATGTGGTGGATACAGAAAAAGATTTCTGGACATCCAATTCCAGTCAAAATTACTTGCAAAATTTCAGTCAAGCTGATTTGTCTATATTATAAACAATTGTTCAAAACCCTCAAAAATTGTCTAAAGAAGATTTACAGATGCTAAGAGAAAATATGTGCAGGTAATTCAGAGATTACCATATTTTTGTACGTCATTGGCACATGGTGAGAAATGGAACTCTTTCTGAAAAATGTGAATGTCATAAATTACTTAAAGGAAAATTTTATTGGTTTTAATGCTGTATATTAAACTTTTTAAATTTTGTATTTATATCTCAGATGGAAGTGAAGGAAATCTCAAAGCTTACTGGACATGCAGAGAAAATAACACATCTCACACGACCAGTTATGATGGTGTGGATTTATTTATGCATATACACACAGATTACTAAAGATTATTATTTATCTTGCCATCAGCTTCATCTCACATAGTTCCAGCATTTTAATTGGAACACCTGAGAGTGTGCCTTACTGATTCATTAACAACTGCATCAAGTGTACTGTCAAGCATAAGGTTAAAGTTTGCATACCTCCAACCTCCTGAGAGATTTAGTAATAAATCACTTCTAAAAAACTTAATGCAGATTGTTATTACTATTTGGCATTGAATTATTGCATATGACTTACAAAAATAGTACATAACAACTTTGGAAAAACTTCCAATTACTGAAAGCAATTCTCAAGGGAGGAAGAGGGAAGAAAAAGATGTAGAGTTTAAAAAAAAAGACAAGAAAGACCCGAATAATACTTCAGAACAGTGATGCTATAATGAAACATGCATTAAATATAATGAGATACCGAGATACTGCAAGTAAAAATACAGGTGCTTTGCAAAGATGATGTTTTTTTCTTTAAATTGAAAAAAACTTGAGTCGTTCCTCCAGTATAATATAGAGGAAAAAACAATTGACCTTATAGTCATATGCCATGTGGCACATGTCAATCCAGACATAAGTAAAATTTTGCAAATATAGGGTTCGCATATTACTATGAAAGAGCACATAATAATAAGACAAAATGGTTTGACTGTGTTAACACAGAGAGAGTGCTGTGGCTGGGTTGAAAGGAAACTTTTCCTTTCACCTGCAGTTCAGCTTTCTAGTATTCCTTTAGTTGTGACATTTTAACAGACAAAGACCTTCCTTAAGACATGTTTTAAGGGGCCACTATCCCCTATGCACCTGGGCCACCATCCCCTGTGCACTTGGGGCTGGGAGTTCCTCCTTCCTGGCTGCTGGAGCCCAGTGTGGTGCGTCCTGAGCCCTGGGGGTGTCCACCTCAGGTCTACAGACGCAGCTGCTGCTCTAGACACATGCACACCCCCCCCCCACATACCTCCCCCCACAGACACCCCCCCCACACACACACACACACTTGATAGCCACACACACAGACACAGGCAAGGCACTGCCTGCAAACAGCAGCAACATATAGCACTGCCAGGACTCACCTAAACTTAGGTAGCCACGTCCCCTCCTCCTCTTCAACTGGCAGAAGCAGAAGCTCAGTAGTGAAGGCACACACACACAGACCGCTTCTTGGGTTCACAAGCACACACACACACACTTGTGGATTCCTTGAGTACCAGCACAGCCTGTCTGTCTGTCCAAAACTCCTACCCAGATCCTGGGTCCTCTTATTCCAATTCATGGTCATGAGTCTCCCGCTCACTGGCTAGCCCATCTTGGTGCTCACTGGCAGACACATGCACACACTAACTCATCTTACTGGCACCCCTCATTTGTGGGTCCCCCCAAACACTAGCATGGACCCTCTGCCCACCTGATACCCTTGCCCAGACCTTGGGACTACTACTCACCAGCTATTCCTGCTTGCAGTTTTTTAGCAAATTGCACATACACCCCATGCACGGGCACAGCCTTAGAGAAGGCAAGATACTTGCCCCCACCAGCAGCCGGCACCAGGCACATGGACTGTGATCCACAGTCCCACTTCTGCCACCAGCGCTGAGCCCCTCACTCACCCCAGTCATACCAACCCCTCACAGTAGCTGATTTTGGGACACACATTGTTCTCTCCCCTGTGACTGCTGGTAAAGACCCTCATCCACTCCTGACGCTGGCACTGTGACCCCTACTAGTTCCAGTAGTTGACACCACTGGGGCGTCTATACCCTGGTCGGACTCTTGTTGCTGACACCAAATCCACTCACGCTCACCTCACCAGTAGCTGGCACTTAGTCTTTACAACACTTACATGCACAAGACAGAGGGTGAGATTACATGGAAAGAGAGTTAAGAAAGGATTTAACCAGAAGATAGGACAGACGATCAGATGCAGGGCTTGGTCAGACAAGTGTACTGACTTGCAACATTTTACATGCAATTGGCACCTTTTATATCCCTGTCTGCCTATTACCCTCTTTGTTCCTCCCTGATGCCCTTCCTCTAAATATTCCTTAATAAATTTTGCAGAGTCTCACAGACCCCCTTGAAAATCCCAAATCATCATATTCGTCTTGTTTTCCCTCTCTTATTAGTTGCAAAGTCCAAATGACCTTCTCTAAAGCTGAGCCTGGGGTCCATCAATTAGTAACTGGAGGCTTTTAGTCTTTGCCATTGTCTCTGTTATCTCTTGTTGTCTAATAGGTTTATGTCTCCCTATGCTCTTACTTATCACTGCCCTGTTTAGTTATTAACCCCTTTTGCATTGAAAAGGTCCTTGATTATTGGATGACCTTGATGAAGCAGATGCTTTCACCTTTAACATAGCTAAGTTTATAACCTTATTTACTGAATTCCAGATACCCGTCTGCCATTTTGACTTCCACCTCTGACCATGACACTCAACAAGGAGACACCAAAGGAAAATATTTTTTTGCAGCTGAAGAGCCAATTGTACCTGTCTCCTTTTGAACAACTAAGTAGCTTTTTTCCCCTCCTGCTATTGCTCCTGTTTTACAACCTTTCCACATTTTATTATTTCTTTCTCTGTTCTTATAGCATACAGTCATACAGTCTGTTCAATCTGTAATGCAAACGCTGGCCTTCATCATTGGCCAAGTTCTTTGGAAAACCAAAAGCAGCACCATTTTTCTCTATTTCTACAGGAATTTTGTTATATCCCATTAACTAGATAACACCTATTGGGTGCCAAAGGGTCAGAGTTAACAATTTCATATTGAAGACCTTTGTTCTCACCAGAAAGGTTTTAAACAAGCTGGTTTCTGCCTACAGTTCCTTTGTGTGTTTTTTCCTTCACATGCGCCAACCATATGCTCACTTAATGAACTGTTTCTTTACCTTCTCTCACCTGGACCTTGTAGCCCTTTTCTACATTCAATAGTTCTGCTTGAAACTTCCTTCACTGTTTGTTGGCACTATTTTTTATCTGATACTGTCTCAAATTATCTTAGCCTTCTGTTTTTACTTTGCAACAGAAAAGAACTTCAGAGAATACCATATTCAGTCCGTAAGCTAATGCAATAGACCACACTTTGCAGCAGAGACGTCTTGATTTGGTTACCTTCAGCAGACTCTATTATTTCTTCTTTTAATGCCACCTTTTACACTGTACCCCAACTTCATTGTACAGGAAAGCCATTTCCCTCATCGATTTGACAAATCAGTCTTGAAACAATGCTTTTAATTACTCTGTTTGAAAGAACAAAAAAGAAAATTTCTATATGATATAAGACCGTAGAAGCAACACAATGAATAGTAGCAAAAGAAAAGCAAAATCACCAAGACATTGTTTATATAAGGAGGTAAATGTACAGCTAGCTAGAATGTCAATTTCTATAATAGCTGTAAAAATGTGCCTTAGTAAGGTATTTTGAAATTCATATCTTAAGTTACTATACAATGATTTCTTTTGTTGATGTGCCCCAATTTCATATCTTTTCTTAGGGAGAGGTCCAGGGCTTTCTGTGCTTTATTTTGTTTTAACATCAAGACAGCTACCACAAGAATGATGGATCAATAGAAGAGCTATGTTAGCTCGTTTCTAGGTCTGTGAGAAGGAAAAAAAATTATGCACCTTGATTCTGTTTGTTGTTTCCTACAACTCTGATCCTGTCCATCCCATTGGACTTCTGTTAATAGAGCACAACACTCATGGGGGGAGTACACCCAAGTTCTCTCCCTATGACAGAGTAAAAATTAGGATACCATGGATACGCTTACTCATTGCAGAGTGAGAATGGCAGTCAATGTGTGTTCGCTCAGTTCACGTTAACTGAAACTTAGAAATAATCACAAATCCTGCAACTGAATGTAGTTCTAGATTTTTTCTTCTTTAATTCCTTAGCTGAAAAATGTCATGAATGGTATTCATGGAATTCAGGAATTTTTCTCCTTAACATTATTTTTTTTATGAACACATAAGAGCTGTAAATCAGTTATTTGAGAAGAGATTGAAGGAGTTGAACACGTATTATTTTAGATACTTTTTTAAGGACCTTAAATTATCAAAGACATTTGTGTTAGGCTGGCACATATGACATCTGTAGAAGATTTTTGTTCTTGTGCAATAACTGATGGAGATCACGACCAGGCAATGCATTTAAGACGTTGTTAGATATCTACATTCAGTCATGGAAATTGAACCCAGTTTCTCATGGATTAGAGGTCATATTCAAAGTGGGAAGTGTGAATATAAGTGTTCCTATAGAATCGGAGTTTAAAAAAAAAATTGATCTTCATTTATCATTTTTTGAGGTGGATGAGTAAACCAAATAACTCTAACAAGGGAATATTCTGGTCAAGTATATTATTTTGTTCCATATTCTAGTTCTAATTATAATGTGCACAAAAATTATTTAGTATACACAATTTAATATTCTTACAAAAGAAACATGTTATTCTTGCCGAGGAGACAGCTCCAGTGCAGGTAAGCCCGCACTGGGGAAAGGGATCGAGGCAGAAAGGGCTCTTTTTGGGGCTTTTTGAAGCCAGAAAAAGCAGCTAGCTCGTGCCAGAACTGGCAGCTCGAGGGCGGGCTGCAAATGTGGCAGGGGGTGGAGCCGACACCACGCAGCAGTTCTAAATGAGGGGTCCCAGAGCGCCACGGCCAGCGGCTGCACACCCAACACGCAGGCAGCCAGTGGCCGTCACCGCGGCGAGAGCCGGCGAACAGGGTGCAGCATCTCG
>VYXH01009759.1:90754-105069 GCA_013397275.1 Burhinus bistriatus | reverse complement strand
CACGCCTGCATCCAAGACGGACCCTGCCTGGAGAGCCCGAAGGGGCCGAGCCCCGGGGGGGCCGGGCAGGCCCCCGCCTCGCTGCAGCCCTCCCCCTTTGACTCGCAAGGCAACAGCCACGAGTCCCTGGCACATGGTAACCCATCGCCCCCAAGAGCCGGGGAAGATTATAACATGAATATCATCTCCTCTGCGCTCCGAGCACCGCACTCCCCGTCGCACCTCTGCCAGTCGCCCCCTAAACCATCTCTCTCTCCAACAGGGCCTGCGGCTCCTCCCGGCCCCTTCGACATGGGCTCGCCACCCCGGGCCCCCGCAACCGCCGACGGCCGCCGTGCCTCACCGAAGCACGAAGCGGCCGGCAGCCGAGAGAGGCCGGCGCCTGGCGAAGGGGGTGGCCCGGGGGCTGGGAGCCCGGGGTCCCCTGTGGCTCCCTGCGAGAAGTCCAGCTCTCCGCGGTCCCGGGAGGAGCCGGTGGCCGGGGCTGTCGCCGAGCGGCATGACGGGCAGGGCGCCCGGCTGACGGGTGCCTACACGCGCCCTGCGGGGCCGGCAGAGCCACTCAGCTCCGACGGGGAGGGCCCCCAGCCTGGCCGGGCGGCCAGCGTGCGCGGGCACCCCTCGGGCTCCTCGGAGACCACCTCGCCCTCCTCGGACCCCGGCATCGAGGCCGACCTCACCAGCAGGACCACCAAGCCCTTCCTGCCCGGCGGCCGGCACGGCGAAGACCTCAGTTCACCCGGCTCTGACTCGGACGTGGAGGGGGAGATCGAGGCGGCCTTCGCTGGTGGGCGCCTGGTCAGCAACATGATCTCCTCCATCTCGGAGACAGAGCTGGACCTGAGCAGCGACAGCAGCAGTGGCAGGTCCTCCCACCTCACCAACTCCATCGAGGAGGCCAGCTCGCCCACCTCAGAGGCTGAGCTGGAGACGGAGCTGGAGGCCCCCGGCCTGATGGGCATCAAGGACTCCCTGCTGCTGGACAAGGGCAAGGAGGAGGAGGAGGAGACCTTGGAGAGGGAGCTCCCAGAGCACGGCATGGTGAGGCGGGAGAGCCTGGTGGAGCTGAAGATGGAGGGCTACTACGACAGCCTGAACCCGGTGGACGCCTCCGCACCCGCAGGGCAGACGGATGTCTCCGTCTCCAGCCCCCTGGACCTGAAGATCGACCCGGACCACAGCCTGGAGAGCATCCGGCGCTCCTTCTACCTGCCCGTGGGGCCCAAGCTGATGCCTGAGGCAGATGAGGAGGACAACAGCGAGTATGACTCTGACTCAGAGTCGGAGCCCGACCTGAGCGAGGACTCGGACTCACCCTGGCTGCTCAGCAACCTCGTCAACAAGATGATCTCAGAGGGCTCCTACCCCATCAAGTGCCCAGACGAGTGCTTCCAGCAGACCCACTCGCTCTGCGACACCATCTCCCCCGCCTCCGACCTGGAGCCCGAGATCCTGAGCGAGGCGCTGGATGAGGGACCTGGCTCGCGGGACTCCCCAGTGGGCACAGGGGAGCCGGCCGCCCTGCCCCGCTGCCAGCGCGCCATCGAGCTGGTGGACATGGAGACGCTGCGCAGCTCCCTCCAGCGGGCTGAGGACGAGCGGGCTCTGGGTGCCGGGACGGAGCCGGTGCCGGAGTTGCCTGCTGACGAGCCGGGCCCCTTCCTCTTCCTGAGCAACCCCACCAACGACACCATCGCGCCTGTCTTCCCGGGGCGCCCTGTCGCCCTTGACAGGCTGGGTGCCTCCGAGGTCCTGGCCACCTTTGGCTGCCGCCCCACGCTGCCCCGCGCCACCCCACGCACCTCCCCCGGGACCGAGGCTGCTGCTGGGGAGCACCGCACCACCACGACACCGCCGGCCACTGGCCCGGAGGACTGGGACGTCGACAGGGACCTGGACTCGGGCGTCCTGGAGGCCGACAACATGATCGACGATGTCCGGTTAGCGCCCCAGGGGCAGGGCCCTGACGCCAGCCCGCCCGCCCTGGATGTCTCCACTGCCAAGACCAACCGCGGCTTCACCATGGCCTACTCCACGGACGAGGATGAGACGCCCTACCTGAAGGGCTCCCCCTTTCCTGAGGACCCGCTGCGGGGAAGCTTTGGGGGGGACCTGCCACCCGCCCCCGGGGCGCTGGAGCCACGGGCGCTGGACGAGTCCCTGGCCTACGACTCGGTGAAGTACACGCTGGTGGTGGATGAGCACACGCAGCTGGAGCTGGTGAGCCTGCGGCGCTGCACCTCGGTGCTGAGTGACGACAGCGACCTGCTCCGTGCCTGCGACCGCTGCGACCTGGAGGACGAGGCAGCCTTTGGGGACGGGCTGGTGGCCCCCGACGCCCACAGCTCCTCTGAGGACTCTTCCCCTGAGGCCGACCTGCAGTTCTCCAAGAAGTTCCTCAACGTCTTTGTCAACAGCACCTCCCGCTCCTCCAGTAAGTGACCCGTGCCGTGCCATGCCGTCCCGGGCTGCTCTGCGTGCCGTCGGCAGGCTGGCTGCCCTCCGCCACCCTGCCTCAGCCATCCTGGTCATGGCATCATCCCTGTGTGGCACGGCACGGGAGGTGGGGCAGGGGCAGGAGGGGGCGTGGGGCTGGGCCCGGAGGCGGTGGGCTCTCCCTCGTGGGTGGCCGATCCCCAACACCTCTTCACCCAGTGCTCTGCAGGGTCCCCTGGCTCTGGGCTGTTGGGTGGGGGGTGCTGGGCCAGGGGCTCAGGTGGGACCCCCTGAGGAAGGGCCATGGGCGATGGCCATCTGCTCCCTGCTACCCTTGCCCCGAGGGTCCCGCAGCCCCCGGGGTGGGCAGAGGCGGTGGGATGGGAGCCGCCCCCCTGGCCCTATGGCAGCCTCCTCCTCTGCAGGCACAGAGTCCTTCGGGCTGTTCTCCTGCATGGTGAATGGGGAGGAGCGGGAGCAAACCCACCGGGCTGTCTTCAGGTGAGCAGTGAGCCCGGCCGCACTGTGCTGGCCGTGGCCACAGGCACCTTGGGGGGTCTCGCAGGACCCCCTCTCCCATGGTTCCGCCCCTCCCTGCCCACGTCCTCCTTCTGGCCATCCCCCCCAGGTTCATCCCCCGCCATGAGGACGAGCTGGAGCTGGACGTGGACGACCCCATCCTGGTGGAGCTGGAGGAGGATGACTACTGGTACCGAGGCTACAACATGCGGACAGGAGAGAGGGGCATCTTCCCTGCCTTCTATGCCCACGAGGTTGTCGGCCAAGCCAGGGACACCATCGGTAGGAGCCTGCGGTGTCTCCGGGGCTGTGGGGGGGGGTGGTGGGCACGGGGAATTTGGGGCGCTCTCTCCTCGTCCCCTCTTTCCCCCGCAGGCCTGAAGAGGAACCCGTGCTGGGTGGAGCGGTTCAACGTGCAGTTCCTGGGCTCGGTGGAGGTGCCATACCACCAGGGCAACGGCATCCTCTGCGCTGCCATGCAGAAGGTGAGCCCAAGGCAGGGGGCCGGCGGCGTGGCCCCCTTCTCCGCACACTGATGTGAGCCCCCCCCTCACGCTTTCCCCCCGGTCCATGCCACCCAGATTGCCACCACCAGGAAGCTGACGGTGCACCTGCGCCCGCCGGCCAGCTGCGACCTGGAGATCACGCTGCAGGGCATCAAGCTCATCCTGACCGTCACCGAGTACAGCCGGGACGAGGAGGTGAGGGGCGTGGGGGGGCCGGGCACCTGCCCTGCTGCGAGCCAGGCACCCACACCTCAGCCGGCTCTTCCCTTCCAGTTTGAGCGCTGCAGCCACTTCTTCCAGATGAAGAACATCTCCTTCTGTGGGTGCCACCCCCGGAACAGCTGGNAGACGAGCGTTTCAGGAATATTACCAGGAGCACCTGGAGTACGCCTGCCCCACAGAGGACATTTACCTGGAGTAAGGGGACAGTCACTGTGTCTCCTGCTTCCGCACCCCCCTCCAGCCCCACAGACGGCCAGAGACTCTGTCTGACCCCACAACCAGCCGGCTTGGCCCCCCCTGCACATGCTCCAGCCCATGCCCCACGGACTCCCCGCACATCCTCACCGCTTCTCGGGGGGCCGGGGGCCAGGCCGCAGCCGCGGACCCCGGGTGGGTGTCTGGGGTGTGCCCAGCACCGCCCCGGCCCCGTGCCCTGGGGACCCTGGCCGGGGGGTGACGCAGCCGAGCCTCGGGGCTGGGGGAGAAGCTGCCCCCCGCATGAGCAAAGCCAGCCCAGGACCACAGGAGCAGGGACCAGGCGAGCCCCTGGCCGGGAAAGGAGATGCTGGTGGGTGAATGGTGTTGAGGGGGGGTGGTGGTGGTGTGTAAATGCCTGCAGGGGCAGCAGGGGGGGCTCAAGGGGGTGAATAGGGCTGTGGGGGGCTGATGGTGGCACGGGGAGGTAGGGGTGCTGGGGTGAGCATCTCCAGCCATGAAGCCCCCTGAGTCCATGCACAGTGGCAGCACCACCCTCCCAGCTCTTGGGGGGGCTCCCCCCACAGCTGCAGGCCCCCAGGAACAGCCCTGCACCCCAGTGCAGCCGCCTTGGCCCCATCCTCTCCGTGGCCCCCAGGGAGCGCGGCACAGCCCCTCCTGCCCCCGGCCCCCTCACCTCCATCGGTGTCCCCACTGCCGCTCTGCCGTCCCCTCCTGTCCCGGGGGGCCGTGCTGGCTGTGGGGCGCAGGACCGGCGCTCAGGGCAGGGGGCTCCCCACAGGGTGAGGGGTGATGCTGCTGGCCCCACGGGACCCCCCCGGCCTGAATGTATTTGCCCTGCGAGAGCGGCCCGCGGCCGGGGTGGGTGCCGGGGTCCGGCCAAGCGTGGCATCGGGCTGGCGGCCGCCCCCGCTCCTCACTGCTGTGCCTGGTGATTTATTTTGCTTGCCGGCCCCGTATATCCGACCAGTGCTAGTTTAGTGACTATAACTCCACTCCGCTCTATGTACCGATATTTATCTCGTAACTCGAACAACAAGAGGAGTCCCGAGCAACTGACACTTGTACAAACCCCGGGTAAAGGTTCTCCCCCCACTGCCTTGTCATCCACTTGGTCTTTCAATAAATTATATGCTTGGTGTGACCGCGAGGCTGGGCACGCTGTGTTGGTGCCGCGGGGGCAGCCGGGGCTCCCCAGGGCTGGGGGGTGCAGGGTGGGGGCACTGCACCCAGGAGAGGGGGTGTGTGCGGGGGCACAGTGCAGTCCGGAGAGGGGGTTTGGGGGGTGTGTGTGTGCAGGGGACTCCCTCTTGCCTCTTGCAGCCTGTTTCTGCTTTAGCGTTGCGGCCATGCAGCGGTGCCCCAAGGTTTGGGGAGCAGCATCCAGGCTCGGGGGGGCCGCAGCAGCCTGGGAGGGGGCAGCGAGCTGTTACCCCAGGGCAGGAGGACCCAGCCCCTGTGTGTCAGCCTGTGGCACGCCATGGCAGAGCCCCACGGACGCACGCTGGGTCCTGGCCTGTGCCCATGGCTGCGAGGGGAGAAGGCATCAGTGTCACCAAAGCCGGCAGTGCTGACACGGCACAGGGATAGGAGCATCAGGGGTGGGGATAGCTGGGCTTGGGGACAGAGTGGCATAGGGGCTGTCAGGGTCAGGAGGGATGGCTGTGGGGACGGCTGGGTACTGGGACCCCAGGGTGCAGGCATGGCATGGCTGGGCTGGCAGCAGGGCTGTGGGGGACACGGGGCCGGTGCGGTGGGTGGGATGTGGCAGCAGCCCCACCAGCTCCCCGTGCCAGCTGCAGAGGTGACAGCGGGAACGGCTGCCGGGGGCTGCTGTGAGGCACTGATCCCAGCCCCGACGCCCCGTCCTTGGTGCCCGGCTGCGTGGGAAGGGGGCTCTCCCGGGTGGGGACATGGTGGGGTGCGACCCCAGCCTGGGCTGTGCTTGGCTGGGGGCCGTGGGAGCAGCAATGAGGGGGTTTGGAAGCCGCACTGGGGTCTCCAAATGCATCCCCAGGGAGCAGGATGGGCCCTCGTGAAGGTGCCTGGGCACAAGCTGGAGCATGTGCCAGGGGAGGGGTGATGGTCCTGGAGAAAACTGGAGGGTCATCGGGGCGACCATGGCTCCTCCTGTGCCAGAGAGACTGCCCAGGGCAGGGGTGCTCAACTGGGGCCCTCAGGACCCCGTGCGCCTCCCCAGCTCTTTTCTCTTTCTCCGTCGGCTGCTGTTTGTCCCCCAAGGCAACCGTGATGTCCAGGTTCGCCGGCAGCTGCAGACATCGAATGAGGCCTTGAGCGCGTCCGCCCCCCTCAGCTCTTGGCCCCCAGCATCCAGGGCCGCCAGTGCCATGTGGCCGGGACCTGGGAGCTGCCGTAACTGCCCCACACCTCTGCCCCCACTGCCAGCCCCACCAGCCCAGCTCCAGCTGGGGATGGTGGCACCGTGCCCCAGCTCTGGGAGAGGCACCACTTGGCGCTGGTGGCTCTGCGGGGGCCCGGTGGGGCTGCGGCCAGGTGGACGTGTCTGTCTGGCGCAGGAGGTCCTGGTGCAGTCCCCAGCACCCTGCCTGGAGGCTGGTGGGAGCCGGGACCATCCCCAGACGCAGCAACTGTCCCCGAGCAGGCAGCTGGACACCGGGCAGTGTGGGCAGAGATGGGCACCATCGGTGGCTCCGCAGCTTCAGTGCTGCTGCAGAAGGAGCTGCGAGAGGCAGCGCCAGGGAGGAGGCAGGAGTGAGGGTCCCCAAGGACACCCAGTGCTCAGCATCAGGTGCCACAGGGCCTGCACTGATGTCACCGCTCCAAGAGCTGGTGCGGCCCCAGCCCTGCAGTGGCACAGCTCGGGGCGACCCTTTTCTGGGCAAGTCCCGCAGCAGCTTCAGGGATGGAGAGTGCTTCCAGCCTCTCCGCAGCCCACCCGTCCCGGGAGCGGGTGCCACGGCTCGGCCAAGCACCCCGGGGCAGGGCACGGTGGAGGGCTTGGTGCTGGGGAGGGACAGGGGGCGCTTACTGCCAGGGCAGAGGCCTCGGGGTGGTGGGGCCCCATGAGTGGGGTGGGACGGGCAGGAGCCCGCAGGGCTGCAGCTGCTGTCATGGTCCCCCGCAGATCACCATGGCTGGTTTCACGAGGCCACTTGCCAGCCCCGTGGCCGCGGGTTCCCCGTCCCGCAGCCGGACCTTGCCCTGAGCACGTCTGTCCCTCAGGGGCTCGTGGCAGCACCGCGCCAGCTCCAAGGCAGCCCCTCCTGCAAATCCAAGCCTGGCACGGTGGCCCCGTGCACCCCCCCCTTGGCTCCCTGCAGTGGGGCACCGGCCCCGGGAAGATGCCACCCCCCAGCCAGGGAGCCCTGGGGCACAGAGGGGTGACGGGTGCGGGTCTCTCCTGTGCCACCCTGCACACACCACTAGCCCTGGGGAGCAGCGAGCTGCCCTGGCCCCCCCGAGTGCAGCGGGACATCGCCCCTGGCCAGCCCAGCTCCCCTCCTGCCACTGGCTTGGGCTCCGGGGAGCACATGAGCCCCCGGCGAGCAGGAAGCCCTGGTCTGTCGGCCGCCGGAGCTGAGAGACACCATGGAACAAAGCAGAGCTTTCTTATAAATTTATTACATAATAATAATAATAATTAATAATAATAATAATATAATATAAGAAACATAGATCTCTGTGGGGTATGTGTATCACAACGTCAAGGGCGGGAGGCGAATGGCCACACCTCCATGACTCTGGAGAAGGAGAAATCTCCTCCAAAAATCCATACAAAATAAGGGTGAAGTCAAACTGACCCTGTAAAATTAAAAACAGAACAAAAACCCACAGGTGAGTCCGTCTGGGTAAGAAACAAGAGTGTGGATGTTTGAGCTGTGTGCGTGTGGTCGCACGTGTGTGTGCGAGGGCGGGAGCCGGTATATGCACATGCAGTGGGTGTGAGCGCGCGCCCGGGGGCGTGCGGGGTGTCTCCGCGGGTGACACATGCATGCGGCAGTGAGGGCTGCCCACGGGCGGACAGAAAGAAAACCGCGCTGCACTTTGTTGCTGTTTGGAAGTGGTTTTGGCTGGCGAAGCTCTTCACCACCGGGGAACAAAGTGCTTTGGGTTTTGTTTTCTCTTCTTTTACAGTCAGAATTACAGACAGGAGCTGATGGAGAACAGGGATTGATGACATTAGTCTGGACAAAGGAAAAATACCAACAACTTTTTAAAAAAAAAAACCTTCAAAGCAAAAAAAAAGTGTATCCCTTTTTACAGAAGATAACCCAAGTCATTGAGAAGCCACGAGAATCACAGTAACCGCCGCGTGCGGCCGGTCCCGGCGCCACCGGGATGGCGCGGCCGAGGGGTGCGGCGCTCGCTGCCCGCTGCGCCGCAGGCTCGTGGGGTCGGTTCCTCGCCCGCTACCGCTCTGCCTTCTCCTGGATGGCTTTTCAAAATGAGATGTCTCACTGGGTCTGGAGATGTTTGGAGCGGAGATGCCAATGCAGCCAGAATAGATACAGAGTCAGGAAAGCGCTATCTACACCTGGGGAAAATCCTCTTTGCTTCAGCTGAGAAAATAAACGTAAAGTAGCAGCAGCTGCGTTAGCGGGGGGTTACGGTTCTGCCGGGGGGGTGGGAACGGTGACGGGACAAGACCTCAGCCCTCAGCCATCAGGCAACCCAGGGTTCCCAGTGAAGGCACCGCCGGGCACTACATCGCTGGGGCGAGTGACCTGACCCTGGCCGGGCGCTGTGGGTGCTGGGGGTGCGCAGGACGTGGTTGCCCTGGGAGCGCAGACTTGGAGAGCGCAGATGGGGACAGGGTGGGAGTGGGTTGTCTGTGGCTGGGGAGGAACAAGCAGGTCAGCTGAAGGGGCCTCGGCACCCAGCACGAGACCACCCGCGGCAAAGCACATTCACCTGGTGGCCGTGGTGCTGCCTGGGGACGATGCTGTCTCCAAAGCCCAGAGCCCACGCTCGTCCGGCTCTGCCACGCACGTGTGCTTGTGGTGGGTGTGGGGGGACACAGCGCTGGGTGGGAGGGTGATGAGGACGATGAATGAAAATGTTGCTGCTGGGGCAGGGGAGCAGGTTTGCGGCAGACCCAGGCAGCCCCAGGGATGGGGGCGATGGCGCGGCAGCATGGTTGGAAGTCGCCTTCTTTAGTGTTATGCCTGACTGGGACGAGCCGTGGTGTCCCTGGGAGCGACGGCCGCGGCCGCCGTCCTGCAGGA
Source organism: Burhinus bistriatus (assembly GCA_013397275.1). Lineage (NCBI taxonomy): Eukaryota > Metazoa > Chordata > Aves > Charadriiformes > Burhinidae > Burhinus > Burhinus bistriatus. Next base: position 95,963 of record VYXH01009759.1, on the reverse strand, counting down.
GGGATCACGCAGTGTTTGCCAACACAGGTACGGCTGCAGCTGCTTTGTGGCGGAAGCTGGGATGCACAGCGAGGGCGGCATGGCCACCGGCTCTGCCAAGGCAGAGCAGTGCATCCACCATTTCCAGCCCTCACAAGAGGATCGGGGCAGTGGGGAGGACTGGAGGAGGGCTCCTCAGAAATGGCAAGAAGGCGTCCAGCTTTCCTGGTCCCAGACCGAACTTTCTGCAGAAAAGTTGCACTCTGCAGACTTCTGGCCTCTTGCGGCAAGAGGCGGGTGCAGGCGGGTCTCTCTTGGTCGCCCCAGAAACAGCTGCAGAAGGGGCAGAGACCTGGGGTTCACCCGGCATCAACCCACCGGGCAGCCTGCACTCAGGCTAACACATTGTCACACTTCCACCAGCAGCGCCCGCCGGCTGCCCCGAGGGGCTCGCGCAGGGGCATGAGGACCACCGGGGTCGCTGAGGGCTGCCAGGGTCTCCGTTACCTGTGGGCGAAGTGGGGAAGGAGCCAGCAGCACGACGGGAACGAAGCACAGCAGGGGAAGAGGTGAAGGGGGCAGCGGTGGGACGAGCTGGCCAGGCAGGCAGGGGTGGGCAGGGGCGGGCATGCGGAGGGGCTGCAGGGTGCTGGCAGCACCGAGCGGGCAGGGGGCTGCGCAGCCGGGGACAAGCCAGCAGCGAGGCAGAGGCTTGGCCGAGCCACAGCATGTGGACACCCAGCGTGCTCTGGCGGATGCTGCTCTGTGCGGCCACCTGTGCCGCCACAGCAGGAGTTGGCCCCGGGGAACCCAGGGGATGGAGCCTGAGCGGGGACAGCCGGGCGCTCTGCAAGCATGTGGCAGCAGGGGCCAAAGCCAGCCAGCCAACGGGCACCAGTCCCCGCGGCACACCACGGGCTGCACACCAGCATTTCCACCTCCGCGGGAGGCTCAGAGCAGCCTCATAAAAGCAGCGTGAGGAGCAAGCAGCCAAAGGAATTCCTAGGGAACCCTGGTCTCTACGGTTCGGGGAAGAGGCTGCGACACAGACCCAGGGACGTGCCCAGGCCTGTGTGTGCAGTGGGGGCTCCCTGGGGGGCTGCGCGGTGGCAGGTCCCGCCTGCCATGACCCCGCAGGGATGCAGAGGAGCTGGGTGCTCACCAGCATCCCGGGATACGCCGGTGCTGCTTCGCCAGGCACAGAGCTGCAGACGCAGAGCCAGCCTGGAGAGCCGAGCTCCGGTCGCAGGCGACAAGCGGCGAGTTTGGTTCGTGGCTGGGTGTCTGGGAGCAGCGGGGCTGCGGGCACTGCAAAGCATGCAGGAGGTGGTGGAGGCACGAGGTGAGGGATGGTCAGAGCCGGGGGGGTCTGGAAGGCGGAGGAGGGAGCAAGCGCAGGGCGAAGGGATGGTGGCAATGCTGGCAGCAGCTGTGCTGGCAGGTGGGGCACAACTGCCCTGGTGGCACAGGACGTCTCTGGAGTGGGACCGTCCCCACCCATGCAGGACTGTGCCAGCAAGCCCTTGTGACTGGAGGGTGCTGAGTAATGCCAGTGCAGGTGAAGGAGCTGGAGCGCGGTCAACAGAGTGGGGTGGAGGGTGCCAAGCCAGGGCGCAGGGCAATAGGTGGCTGCATGCGACTGCACATGCTGCTGGCTGCGGGAAGGCATGCAGGGGCCGGTGGGGCTGATCAGAGGGGTGATGGCGGGAGACGCACAGGAGGGGTGAAGGTGCCAGGAACATGGCGGGGAACGCATGGCAGGGGCCCGGCAGGGTGAATGGAGGGGGTGGGGTGCATGGTGGTAGAAGGGTGATCGGCCGGGCTGCGACCACGGGGCAGGGAGGTGGAAGGGGCAGGACCTGGTCTGGGGCAGGACGCTCCAGGTCCCGCAGGACAGCGGCAGCGTTGGCACAGAGGGCTGGGGTTGCCTGATGGGGGTGCGATGGCACACCTGGGAGAGCAGGCGGTGGGCTCAGGCAGACACAATGGCTGCTCTTGCGGTTCGGACGCCTCTTGGCTCACCCGGCCCTGGGGCGTGAGGCCCGGGGTACCCTGGGGTGTGGAGTGCAGGCCGTTTGCTTGCCGGTCCAGCTCAAAGCCCCTCGCGCCATCCCCGGGTGCCCGACCTGGCTGGGAGCAGCAGGATGGCGCCCAGGGAGGGGGAGAGGCTGCGAAGCCCCAGGGACTGGCGGCTTCCGGAGAGCTCTGGATGGAGCCACTTGGGCATGTGCCCAGCAGGAGCTCAGGGACAGGGGGATGGCAGCACAGCCCGTCAGGATCTGTCCCGGGGAGGGCCTGGTGCGCCGGCGCAGGTCAGGATCCATCCCGGGGAGGGCCTGCTGGGCAGGAGGGGCTGCCACCCCCGCCCTGGTCCTGGGCCTTTTCCCTGGCTGAAGGTTGTAAAGGTTCGGAGATGTGTGAGGGTCAGAAGGAACCTCCTTGTCCTTCCCTCTAGCACCAGAAGAGTTAATGCCATCGTGGGGGACTCAGCTTTTTGGGGACACCGGTCACCAAGCCATCCCCTCCCGAGCCCTGGCCGCCCCTGAGGGGCCAGGGCTGGGCAAGGAGGGGGCGTGCAGGGCACCGGGCACCACACTGGGGCACGGGGACGCCACCTCCACCAGCGCTGGGGCTGGCTTGGGTCACTCCGGCTCCCCCAAAGCCATTGGGTGATGGAGCGGCTCCCGCCAAGCCCTGCTGCCCCGGTGTCCCTATGCCTGTGCCGCCACGGCACCGCCAGCCCCCGGCATCCCCACTGGTGTGGTGGGAGCCAGCCCAGCTGCGGGACCCGCACGCCAACCTTCTCCCGCTCCCGCCGGCCACTCCGGAGGAGCAGCCCTAGTGGGGCCCTCACGGCCCGGCCGGCGGTGCCGGTGCAGGGCTGTGCCGCCAGCGGCACAGTGTGAGCGCTGGGCATGATGGTGGCGATTGCTCCCCGGGGACCTGGTGCCGCGGGGCTTGCGCCTGCCAGAGGCGCCGGGTTCTGCGGGGTGGTGGAAGCGCCAGCTCTGTGCATCTCTGCCCAGCAGGGGTGGAAGACTCGGTGTGTCCCAAAAACCAAGTTTTGTTTTGTGTTTCTAAATCTTTAAAATCCAGAGTGTCTGAAAGGAGCTGTTGGGGTTTTTTTTGTGTTTTTTCTTTTTAAAAAGACTTTAACATTCATTCAGTCAGTCGCTAAAAACTCCCATGAGCCATGGGCGTCCCAAGGGAGGGGTGCAGGCACCGCCTCGCCAGCATCTCAACAAGTCTAGATATATAGATTTAGTAAAATTATAACAAAATCAGGTGGCTATAGCTATAGATATAGATATATAGATATTTGTTCTCTCTTTTTCAAATATATNGTTGGCAAAGCATTTTCTGCTGGATTCCCCACCAGCCTCCCTCTGACATCCCCAAACATGCTTCTATCCATGCGGTTTCAGTCCCTCTCTCACCAGGGCAACCGAGGGCGGCAGGCAGAGCAGCAGTACAGAGTCCNCTCCCGCCAAGCCCTGCTGCCCCGGTGTCCCTATGCCTGTGCCGCCACGGCACCGCCAGCCCCCGGCATCCCCACTGGTGTGGTGGGAGCCAGCCCAGCTGCGGGACCCGCACGCCAACCTTCTCCCGCTCCCGCCGGCCACTCCGGAGGAGCAGCCCTAGTGGGGCCCTCACGGCCCGGCCGGCGGTGCCGGTGCAGGGCTGTGCCGCCAGCGGCACAGTGTGAGCGCTGGGCATGATGGTGGCGATTGCTCCCCGGGGACCTGGTGCCGCGGGGCTTGCGCCTGCCAGAGGCGCCGGGTTCTGCGGGGTGGTGGAAGCGCCAGCTCTGTGCATCTCTGCCCAGCAGGGGTGGAAGACTCGGTGTGTCCCAAAAACCAAGTTTTGTTTTGTGTTTCTAAATCTTTAAAATCCAGAGTGTCTGAAAGGAGCTGTTGGGGTTTTTTTTGTGTTTTTTCTTTTTAAAAAGACTTTAACATTCATTCAGTCAGTCGCTAAAAACTCCCATGAGCCATGGGCGTCCCAAGGGAGGGGTGCAGGCACCGCCTCGCCAGCATCTCAACAAGTCTAGATATATAGATTTAGTAAAATTATAACAAAATCAGGTGGNAGAGTCCAGGGCTAGTCTCTCCCGCGGGAATTGCTCTTCTGGCTTGCACGGCAAGGCTGGCTGCTCCCTGGGGTGGTTCTGCGCAGGAGGGAGCAGGTCTGGGCGTCACCGCAGGCATCCACCCAGCTGCCGCGCTGGGACTGCCCTTCCTTGGAGACCTCTACGTGATGGAGCCCTTTCCCTCCGAGCACTGGTGGGACCATCCGGTTTGGCTGACTGCCTCCGACCCCAGCAGAGACAGCCTGCACGGGGACGGGGCCACCACCACGGCCATGGTGTCTCCTGCCTGCTCTTCCCAACGCGGGCTGAGCGCCGGCACCGGCCCTGCCTGCCTCCAGCAGCAGCCCCTGCCCTGCCGTGCTCCCACCACGCCTGCCGGCTCGGAGCAGCTCGGGGTCTCCACGCCATGGGCTGCCCCGACCTGCCCGAGATGCAGCACGCGCCCGGCCTGCTCGCCTCCCTGCTGCGCTCCAACCGGTGTCTCCCTGCCTGTCACACCTGGGCAATGTGGCCAGCACTTGGCCTACAGCAGAAGCCCTCTCCCTAGCCGGGGCTGGGCTCCTCACTGCANGCTATAGCTATAGATATAGATATATAGATATTTGTTCTCTCTTTTTCAAATATATAGCTGATTAAAAAGATGCAAAATAAGGATGACTAGGACGGAGTGGGAATCCTGTAGTTCAATATCATCTCTTGTAGATCATCAGCTGCTCTCTATATAAATGCATGGAGATTATATGTTATCCATCAACGTGTCCCCCTTGGAAACAAGACNCTGCTGGCCCTGTCCCGCTCCCCACCTTTGACCACGGGGAGCCCGGGCTTGGCAGCACGTGGCACCTCGGCCCCTCCGGCCACCAGCGACGCCCCTGGGCAAGAGCACATCAAGCGATATACAGGCCAGACTCTCTGGGAGGAACAGAAACGAGGATGTATTTCATGCAACATTCCTTGTCCCGAAGGCGTCGCGGGGCTGGCGGGGCCGAGCGGGGCTCTGCGTGTGCGTGGCACGCCGGGGCGGTGTGGGAGCGGGCGGGAGCCCCTCAGCTCCGCGCCCTTCAGTGCAGTGCTCAGAATAGAAAGAGAATCAAAGTGGGTTTTATTAGTCTAGTAGAAACACCCCCCCCACCCCCCCAC
>VYXH01009759.1:76061-90296 GCA_013397275.1 Burhinus bistriatus | reverse complement strand
CGCTCACGCTCCTCACCACAAAGCGCACCTCCTTGGGCTCGTGTGGGATGGAGAGGCTGGAAGATTTGAGGATGGTGGGAGGGGTCAGACCGTAGGGCCGGACGGTGCTGAGGGGCTCTGTCCGATCCAGAGCCGGCTTCACGGGGCTGGGGGTACGTCGGGTTACGGGGTAGCGACTGCCAGGTCGGACTGTGTAGGTGGTCCCGGAGCTCCGCTGGGAAATGGTGCTGAGTTCTCCTAAACTACTGAAAAGTCTGCAGAAAGAACGGTACAGCGAGAGAGAGAGGAGAGAGAGCAGAGGGCAGGGGTGAGGCGGAGGTCCCCAGACACAGGAGCACACACACAATATACAGGGGGGGCCGCTGGAGGGCTGGGCCAGCCTGAGATGGGGGGGGGTCTCTGCAGCACTCGGGGACACAGCTCAGAGCACTTCAGCCAAGACCTTCTTGCAAGCCCTGCCAGGGCCGTTCCAGAGGAGGCAGAAGAGGTTCAAGCAAGGATCTCCTGTATCTCCAGTTCCCGGCCAAACCTGCCCTACTTGCCACCGCTCTGAAGCCCATAGAGACCTACCCGGGAGGAACGTGGCCCTGCAGCCCGCTGCGTGCACACAAAGACTTGCTGCAGCTCAAGACCCTGCACCTCACCCTGCCTCGGCTGATTGGCAAGAAGCTGTGGCAGAGCTGCACCGAAGGCCACCGGCCCCACCTCCCACTGGGGACCCCTGTCTCCCCTCGCTAACCACACTACGTCGGCATGCTCTTGGGTCCCACCACGGACTCAGAGCAAACCAGCCCTGCCAGCCCTTTCCCGGGACAAGAGGGAACCTTCTGGCATCTCCCCAGAGAGCGGTGTGGGGATGGGAGGACCACCCCGCCACCCCAAGGATGGAGGCAGCCCAGAGGTGTCTGGACTGCTCTTCCCCTTGCGCTACACCATGTCCACCTCCCTGGCCTGCACCCTGCGTCGTGGTGGACACAGGCCATGGAGCTGGGCAGGGGGCAGCCTCTCCTGCAGCACTTGGATCTGCCTCTTGCTGCTACGAGAGTACGCCTGCCTTCTGCCATCGCCTCTTGCCTTCGTTGCCTCCCCTGGCGTGAACGAGTACTCTGGGCAGGCGAAAAGAAAACCTGACAGGGCAAGATCGTGAAGGATGAGTCCTTCGAGCACAAGGCGCTCAGAGAGTGCCTCAGCCTGGGGCGCCTCGGGCAGGCACGCTGCTGGGCCTGGCTCTGTTCATGCCCTGCTTTGGGACCTCCTTCCATCAGCACCCACCGCTGGGGACGGGGCTCTGCCGGGAGGGACCTGGGGCTCTGCCGGGAGGGACCTGGGGCTCCCGTGCAGTCTCTGTCCTGGCAGCGAAAGCCAACACAGCACATGGAACCCACTCTGGGGTCACTGCTCCGCGGTAGCCTCCAACAGAGGCTGGTGGGGTCTCAGCTCCAAGGAGGGCTCTCAACAGGGGCCCACATCCCGCGGCAGCTCGGGGGGCTGGATGCTCCTGCAGCAGAAGTGCTGCAGCCCTGACGGTGTGAGAGTGGGGAGGAAGGGTCCACTGCCTCGGGGCTGTGCAGCCCTGGGCCAAGAGGCACAGCGTCACTGGGGCTGGGCTGGTTATCACATTGCTAAATAGTCCATGACCACTCATCTGGGTCAGCAGTGTCACTCAGCTTGTCCTCCAAGCTAACGGATAAAATGCAACAGAACGGCAGCTCCCTGGTGCCTGGATGTGATATTGGTTAAAAAAGCAGCAGTCCTTGGGCTGCCTGCAGGGTGCCCCGCGTGCAGCCCAGCGCAGTATGGTCCCTCTGCTCCGCTGCCACCCCCCAAGGTCTGCCCTCCCATCTCAGGTCCCTCCTGGAACAGACGGACACTCTGGAAACCTGTTGCTGGCTACAGGAGTCCAAAGGCTACAGTTAACGCCGTACACCCACTGCCACTAACGTGCACACCACACAAGACCCACACTTCTGCAGGTTAATAAGCACTAATGGTTTCTTAGAGAGATGGCTCCAAGAAGATTAGCTGAACACACGAATACGAAGGTCTGCTCTTAGTTTGTGGGCTTACACACATTTTCTCTTATTCTTATTTTCCTGCCACCTTGGCACAGAAAGCAAGAGGGTTATAAAGCAGCATGACGATGAATCACATTTGGGAAGCTCCATCAATACAGAAGAGGAAGAGCTGAACGACCTTGAGGGCTGCGGTACAAGAGACAGAACAGAAAGTGACGGTACAAAATACGGCATCCGGCTCTGAGGGCTGGCAAAGGATCTCTGCTCTCTACTGGAAGTGATGACGGGAGAGAAAGTTCTGGGTCTACTGACAGATCCCAGGAGGGGGTGACTGGGAGACACCAACATAGCACCGCCATGGAAAGGCAAAAGAAACACGGCAAGATCTAAGATTTGCATTTCTCACAGACATAAAGATGCATTCATGTTGCCATAGGAGACACCGCTACGCTCTCACCTGAAATTCTGAGCACGGTTCTGGTCACTTTTGTTCAAGAAAGGTAAATGTGAACAGGAATGGCTGCAGACACGGCAGCTGGTGTGCCAAAGGCTTGTTTAACCTGCCCAAGGTGGGAGAGAGGGGGAAATTGCTGCCAGAGGCTGCGAAAGGAGAAGAGAGCCTTCAGCTGGAGAGTGCTGAGACCTGCAGCAGCCTTGTGCAAGCACACTCCCCACCGAAGTGGTGGTTGCCCGACGGCTGTCTGGCAGCACGAGCCTTGCCAACAGTGGAGACACAGGTCCCACAAGGACCCACATCATGTGGCAGGCTGTGCTGCAAGGCCTCCCTGCCTCTCGGCACAGTTTCTTCTTTGTTTGGTGGCTTACAGGTCCTGGGAAGTTGACTATTCCTGCTCTCGGGGAATGGGATTGCTGGAACCACACATGGGAAAACAGCTGCGTGCCCAAGCTTCCATGCCTGGCATGTCCTTGCAATGATGAGACAGTGGTGCCACGGCAGACCTTTCTGGGCACGGCTGGTCAGCAGATGTAATGTGTAGGCCTGTTCTCCTCTGCAGAGCACTGGCTTGGCCAGTGCAATGCACCGTTGGCAATACACTGTCGGCTCTCCGCACCCCCAGCAGTGCTGTTCTGCCAACTACGCGTTATGTTGCAGACAGCCCACTGGTCTCTGATGTCCTGCCCAGCTCTGGAAGCTGATGCCATTATGGGCCATCAGTCCAATTATTCAGTCACAGGCACTTCACCCTGCTCTGAAGCCAGGTAAGATTTTCTGGATGAGACGGTTCACAAGTGGTACCTCAGCACAGTATCCCTTCCAAGGACTTTCACATTATGCACAGCGACGATATCTGCTTAGAGGTTTTTTTCTTGCATGACTGCTCCTCTTCGTTGCAGGTTTGTGCTGGCGTATCACGCATTTTGCCCGAGGAATACACACTGGCAGATATGCGTACCAGCCAGCTGCAGCCAAGCTGAGGCCAAGTGTTGCGACGTTTTAGGATACTGCCACTGAGGACTTCACCTTTGTCAGGTTTCATGAGCACCATGGTGTCGTCCACTTCTCCTTTAGGCAACATCAAGTCAGTGTAACCGGGGAGCTTAATAAGAAAAATGAAATGCTTTCTTCACTTTCCATTTCTGGTGGTGCTCCAGCTGGGCCTTGGAAGACCAGCAGCCCAGAGATGGTGGGATTGCTGGCAGCCACAGGTTTCTCCGTGAGTTGGGACATGGCAGCTCTAATCACCGTTGTAGGGCTGCCTTCAAGATTGTCTTCTCTGAACGTGTGAAATCCAGGTTCTGGCAGCTCTCAAACCCTGTCTCGCAGAGCTCTGTGGTGACACTGTCAGCACCAGCAGTAGATGGGTTGCCTGGGTTGCTTCTTCAGTGTAGCCAGAAAAACTAGTCTTTTGAGACGCAGAAGACAAGGCCTGATTGGTGCGCCACAGCACATGCCTGGAACTGACTGGAATCAGCAAAGAGGGAGGAGAGGTCCCACGGGAAGCAGTCCCACAAGCAAAGAAACACCAGCTTGATAAAAAAGGAAGTTCTAACCAAAGAAAGAGAGATTACGCATTTGCAGGACAGCTAATTGAGCCTTCTGGGAATACTTTTACTGAAGGTATTAAAAAGCAGATTCTTGAGTCACTAATGGATGAGGATTCTTCCTTTGAACTCTGTGTCTCAGTCCAAATTTCTTCAAGAGTAACAAAGGCGAGGACAGAGGTAACGCGCTTCTCATCACTCCAAAGAGAAATGCTTCGCTTTTGCTCGGCAAGTCTTCCATGTTGCTGTTTTTGGCTTCCAGGTGTTTTCATACCAGCCTTCAAAAGCATCTCCATTGCTTTTCATTACAACTGCATGAAGGACTGGCCTCCTGCGATGAACAACCTTTGCTCACTGGTGAGCGAGACGTGACTGCTCTTGTGATTCTCCACCAGTGCTCAGTGCACCCACAGGCTCCGCCGCAGAGCTTGGCGCGGTGACCACGGCCAGGCTGTGCTTTAGGGCCAGGGCTGGAGACTAATCCTCTCTCTCTCTCTGCTTGAAACGCAGATGGACACTTTGAGGCTTCCTGCCTAGAACGGTGCATGCACAGATGACACGACACCTCTACAGCTCCCACTTTTAAAGGATTTTGTCTTCCAGAATTGTCTTATGAGGACTGTCCCTGAAAAGGGAGGACAAAGGGGAGGAGTACAGAAAGGAAAGAAGGTCTCTCTGGATAGCCCCCAAACCAAAAATCAGAAGCACTTGTGCCTTGTGTCACCATGGAAATAACACAACCGCCAAACAGGATGTAAACTCACTGGCACGAGCTGGACACTCTCACAGGCCACTTTGCAAGTGAGAACGGTGTCCAGGGGAAAGCAGCACCTCCCCTCCCCTGCCCACGCCCCAGCTCTTGCTGACAGGCTCCGTTCAGGTGAGTTTTCTTCTGGTGGATCGCTGGTGAAGGGGCACGGGCCTGTTTCAAAAGCTGGAAGGAAATACACTTCTTCTCAGAACCTCAAGGAAGCCCCATTGACCAGAGGGCCAAGCCTCATCATGAGGGAGCCAGGAAAGCCCTTCTCTCCTGTCCTGGTTTCAGCGGGGACAGAGTTACTTTTCCTTCTAGTGGCCGCCGTGTTCCAGATCTGGTATGACAGGAACATCAATAATGGTTTAGTTGTTGCCAGGTGATGTTTAGACTATTCAAGGACTTTTTTCAGCTTCCCACAGAAGCTGGGAAGGAGCACAGACAGAAGGATGGAATGGCCAGTGGAATATTCCGTACCACAGACGTCACGCGCGGTATAGAAACTGGGGTTGGCTGGGGGGCGGGAATCAGTGATCGCTGCTCCAGATGGGCTGAGCGAGCAGTTCACCGGGTGGTGAGAGTGACTTGTGTTGGACTACTTTATCTTGTGTATTCTTTGACTGTTATTATCATTATTGTTGTTGTTTTCCTTTTTTCTGTTATTGTTCTACTAAACTGTCTTTATCTCAACCATGAGGTTTTTTCCCCTTTCCTTTCCTCTCCTTTTGTCCCTCTTCTCCCTGCCCTTCTGGGGGAAGGGGGAGAACCGTGCGAGTGGCTGCGTGGTCCCGGCTGCTGGTCGGTGAAGCCCCAGGCCGAGAGGCAGCACTGCAGCCACCTGCTCCGACAGCGTGCATGGCACCAGTGGCAGACAGAGCTGCGTTACTGGGAGACTGATGAGCTGTTCTCAGGGACCATTTGCCAGCCCACTGCTCTTCCTTAACTACTGAATTTCAGCAAGAAATTTGTTCCTGGCTCTCAGCAAAAGAACCCAAAAAGAGCTTATCCCCATAAAGAAAGCCCACAGGGAAAAGGGTGCTCAACAGCGCGTGAGGCTTATCTGAAGAACTACTGAGAACAAGGATTTCCACTGAAGGCGATCTAATTTCCTGCCGTCATTTTTTCTTAGGACTCTCCTAGTGCAGCTGGCACTTTCATTAGGGAAGATAAATCTGGTACTTCTGAGTTCTTCTCTTTCACAGTAGAAAACCAAAGGGATGCTGCGAGGGAACACCTGCAGAACTGATACAAACAAGTGGGGTTAATTGTACCCAATGTACTGTCCCTCCTGAAGGCAACGCAATAACTCCACCAGCACCTGGAGGGCTGGTGATGCTGAAGAAGCACTGTTCTTCTTCAGATGCGCACAAGAACGAGCAAACCAGGAGAGAACTGTTAAATTTTGTAACTCTAAGGGCCGCTACACTTCTGCACGGAGTCTGCTGAGCAGAACCTATGGGCAGCGCTTATGCATGAAGTCCTACACATCAGGCAGCTTGGTCCTATGGATCATGGTCTGCAGGTCTGTTCCCTTCAGGAAGGTGACCAGGAAGAGTGTAAAAAGAGATCAAGACCTGGTAACTTGGCGTTTGGGAAAACAGCCTGTATGGCACCAGGCAGGAAAGCCTTCCAGACACCCTGCGGTGTGGTGGGGAAGGCGAGCCACGCGGCACTCAGGCAGAAGGAGGCTAACGGGGGTATCTCCAGGGGCTTCACCTTGCACTGGCTCTCCAGCAAAGCAGCTGCACCTCGCCCGAGCTGGGGCTCAGCTCCCTTGGCCACCAATGAGGAGGAAGCTCAGCATCCAGAAGGCAATCCCTCTTTTTTTCCTTCCACAGCCCATCAAGTTGTTATGGCAACCAACATGCTTAGTCTAAGCCTAATATTTGGCAAGTGGCAGCCCACTCTTGATGCCTGTCTTGGCTTGCAGCTGCTGTCCGGGTGCTCAGCAAAGTGGTTGCTGTAACACCACAGAACTCCTGTCTTCAAGGAGAAGGACCCCAGGAAAGACACGCTGGCCAGCCTCACATCAATCCCTGGGAAGATAATGGAGCAAATCATCCTAGAAACCATTTCCAAACATACTGAGGACAAGAACGTGATTGGGAGTAGACAGCCTGGCTTTACAAAGGGAATCATGCCTGACCAACCTGGCAGCCTTCTACAACCAAATGACTAGGCTGGTGGGTGATGGGCGAGCAATGGATTTTGTTTATCTTGACTTCAGCAAGGCTTTCAAAAGCGTCTCCCATAACATCCTCGCTGACAAACTGGTGAAGCACACACAGGACAAGTGGAAGGTGAGTTTGTTTGGGAACTGGTTGAACTGCCGGGCTCTAAGGGCTGTGGTCAACAGCACAAAGTTCAACTAGTGACTTGTGGTGTATACAGTCCCCTGGGGTTGGTATTGGGGCCAATACCTCTTAATGTCTTCATTAGCTACCTGGATGATGGGGCGGAGGGTGTTCTCAGCAAATGGAGATGACAAACATTTTGTGCAGATGACACAAAATGGAGGAGTGGCCGATACACTAAATGGGTGTGCTGCCCCTCAGAGCGTCCCTGACTGACTGGAGGAACCCATTCCCAGAGCAATCTCATGAAGTTCAACAAAGGGAAATGTAAAGTCCTGCACCTGAGAAGGTGGGAACAACCCCACGCACCAGTGTGTGCTGGGGGCTGACGAGCTGGAAAGCAGCTTTGCAGAGAAGGACCTGGAGGTGCTGATAGACATCGAGTTGGACATGAGCCAGCAACGTGCCTCTGCAGTAAAAAAGGCTGACGGTGTCCTGAGCTGCATTAGGGACAGTGTTGGCAGCAAGTCAAGGGAGGTGATCCTTCCTCTCTGCCCAGCACTGATGGAGCGCACCTGGAATTCTGTGGCCAGTCCTGAGCTCCCCAGAAAAAGAGAAACAGGAATTCACTGGAGAGAGTCCAGTGAAGGGTCACAAAGATGATAAAGGTATTGGAGCATCTGACACAGGAGCAGAGACTGAGAGGGCTGGGACTGTTCAGCCTGGAGAAGAGAAGGTTCAAGGGACCTCATCAGTGTGGAACAAGGACTGCTGACTTTGCTCCTGAGAGGGTGCAGCTGGCAGGAGAGCATAAGCTTGCCTGCCCAAGAGTGGCCTTCCCCAGGAGCATCAAGTGTGGAACAAACACAGCTCCCTCGAGCCAAGCCTCTTCTGAGTCAGAGCATGCTGTGTTCAGCTCAAGTCTCATTGTGGTGCCTCACCACTGGTAAGACAACAAACCACGACCAATCCACCTGTAATTTTCTGTCTGAGGAGGGAAATGCCAAGGAACCCAAAGCATCCCTCACACATCGCTGGAGGTGCTCAGCCAACACGCAGGCAGCACACCAAGACTTCCGTCCCCAGATGAGCACAGACCTGCCAACACTGAAGAAGTGGAAGATACTCAGGGCAATGAAACAGTCTGCAGAGGACAAACCTCCCTGCACATGTACCACTGACACACCTCTGTACTGGGGACTAGTTAGAGCCAGTCTTGTGCATCCATGTCGCACCATGCTACGATGCGGAAAAAGGAGGGGAGAGATTTCAGTTTCTACATCTAAGAAGTGAAGCTCTTCTAGATTTCCTCAGCCTGGTCTGGATCTGAATTCCTTCTGCTTATTGCAAGAGCAGACAAGGGAAGAAGTCCTAGAACTAGCACAGATTCAGCAACTTCCTTGGCTCTGGGGATGACAAAACGATGGGAAAGCTGACTCCTACAGCTTAAGCAGAAAGTGAACACGTAGCAACCAACAGCGTGAATCAGGCCAGCTCTACGTTGCTATTGGGATGTTCAGCAAGAGACCCTCATTTAACAATGCAAGTTTTTAATAAACCCTAATGCCAGATCATGTAGGACCAGGGAATTTTGCAGATCATACTTAGGACTGCCGGGCAGTAGTGCAGTGATGCGGCCAGAAGCTCCATGAGCACAGGAGCTACAAGCGGGAGAGTGCTTTACAGCACAGTTGTAGACAATTACTTTTAAAAATTGGAGTAACATATGAAGTCGCTTAAGCCATGACATCCTACATGCCATAGCGCGGGGCTCCTGAACTGCTGGTGGGCTGAGCAGCTACAGCTACACTGCATGGGCAGAGCCAGGCAGGCTTTCTGGCTGGGGTGGGCACTGGAAGCAGCCCGTATGCGTCACAGTCAGAAGAGCCATGACCCACCACAGCAGCTCTGGCAGCGTGGGTCGAAGCCTGGTATGAGCTGCACAGCCAGCTCGGCCCATCGCAGAAGATGGTTTGGGTCAGGGAACACCATCAGGCACAGAAAACACCAACTATGAAACACTGTGCAGTCTAGTGGGGCAGGAAAATGAACAAACCCGTGGAAGACATGAATGGAAAATAAGGCACACGTGTCAGGCTGGAAGATGACATGGACCCGTCCGAAGCAACAAGGGAAGACCCATCCATTCCAGCTCTGGATGCCTTCAAGGCACAGCAGGCAGCTCTGGGTGCACTGCTGGGAAATGCCTGAAGAGACAAACAGTGAGGGCCTAAAGCTCTTCTGACCTGAGGAGCACCTCAGACTGACCTGGAGGAAGCTGTGCTAGGTTTAATGAATGATTTTCTGGATTCTTGTCTAATCACTTTAAGCAGAGTACAAAAATCCACTCCAGAAAGCCATGTTGGTTGTCACTGCTTTACCTCATTATGGGAGGACAAAGCTGAAGATCTAAGCAATGGGATGGTACCACTGATGAAACCGTTGCTCCTGCTACTATTCATTTACCATCTTGTAACAAATAACAGTTTTTCTCTTCTTCACTCCATAGAAATTCCTCCATGTGGCAATAGGGCCCACCGCTGCAGGTGTGCTACTGATGGAAAAGGAGCTGAGAACTTGTGACTTTTCCTTGAGCTGATGTGGGGAGCAGCATGTGAGCGTGGGGGGGAAGACAAGACGGGGAACCCCAGCTGGTGCCCGGATAATGGAGGCTTTGGGTTTTGTTGCAGAGCAAGGTGCAAGCGAAGACCAAGTCCTGAATTGGTGTGATGCTGAAAGGACGACATTCACCGCTGACTGTCCACTGCCCCAGGTCCTTCTACGAATGCAGTGCCTTTCTTAGGGAGCATTCCCAATGAGCCTGTCATGGTCAGATGAGAGCAAATTGCACTTTTTCTGGGTTTGTTTATTTTTTTGCTCTCCCGAACTCTGTGCAAGACATTATCCCAATAAAATACAGAGGCTGGATTTGGGAAAAAACCGGCCAGTCATGAAATTCCTGGAGGTATATTCCCTTCTGTGGCTTCTCAATGTAATCCCTCCTTCCTGTTTCAAAACTGCCTTTTTTTTCCTCTCTCACTCCATAATTTCCCTCTTCTCTCTGATCACACTTCTGCAGCCAGAACAGTAGTCATTCTTGGTGTTCACTGCCAGAGCATTTTCCCCTGACCTCAGAATACTGATCCACCTTCCTAGCTCACCGCACTGTCCTACAAACTTCAGCAGGACCTATCTTCGGGGTCAGAACAGCTTGTCCTGTCTTCTCCTGAGCTCCTGGCTCACAGTCGCAGGCGCCGGACCTGGAGCAGAGTGCCTCTGTGCTCCGCAGCCTCTGCACAGAAGATGACGGGATGGTGAAAGCCACCGGCTGCTGGCAGAGCTGTGGCATTTGCTGCAGAGCTGTCACTTACTGGGCCCCTGGTAGTGCCTTAAGGCGCAGAATTGAAGTCCTAGTCCAAAAAGTGCCCAGAAAAGAAGGACTTGGGACTCTTCCTATTTATTGCTCCTTGCTGGTCTCAGAGGAGCGGGGGGAGGGCACGTTTGTGTGTGTTTTTCCATGCCAAATTCCCAGCACTGAGCTCTGACAGCCAAGACGGCGCATCCCTTCTCCCATCATCCCTGACGATGGGCACTGCGCAGGCCACATGCAGCCCTGGGGACACCGCCGCGTACCCTGCACTGGGGTGAGCGTGGGAGAGTGTGGGAACACGGCTTCAGGCAGCTCGCACGGTGCTTACGGCAAGTGCCACAGGCAGGAAGAGAGCAGCGTGTGTCGCGTGAGAAACCCTGGGCTTGCCTCTTGCTGTGCTGGAGCCCCGGGACGGTCCCCTGAAGCTCGAGCAGGGCAGAGGCACCGTGGCTGGCCGGACACGGAGGGTTCAGTCGAGCCGTATCATTGCCTTCCTTCAGACCGAGCTTATCTTGTGAATCTCACTGACAACTAAAACCTGAGCCTGGGCTCCGTGCTCCGCTTCCTGCCCGGTGCCGCTCTGGCTGGTGCAGTGCAGCGCTGCCGGAGTGCCGGAGCCCGAGCTTGGCCACGCATGGAGGGAAGCAGGTCCGAAGCTTTACATTTTTAGGTGACAAATTCTGTTGCAGGGAAAACCAACAACAGTCTGCAGCGAATGCCTGACCCTTTGTGCAGCTAATGAGAGGGGAAGCTGGCCCATCAGTGTTTTAACTGTGATGACACAGAAGATCAATCTATAGGGTCAGAAGACAGCTAATTGCGTACACAGAGACAACACCATGCCTCCAGCCAGCAGCAGGCACTTGTGCATCTGAACTGAGGGTGCCTTAGGTCTGTTGTAGAATTGAGTCTCCTCCCCTGGGTTTACATCACCCCTTCCTTCCAGGGTATTAAATGCAAAAACCTGTGCTAAGAAAATGTTAAAGGTGCTCAGATAAGCAGGCACCTGGGAAAGCCAGCATGGATTGCATATCCAGGTTCATCTCTGATCCTTTCGGACCAAGACAGCAGCTAACCCTAACCCTACACCTAACCCCCAACCCTAACTGTAACCCTAAGCCTAAGTCTAACCCTACCCCCAACCTCTTCAGGCAGCATATGGGAACAACGCCACTCGCAACAGACCCTGGGCAGAGGCAGTGCCCGCCATTCCCCTCTCCTGCTCATGTCTGGGCAGCCCGCTCGCAGGCTGAGCGCAGCTCCTGGTGAGGGCTCCCCTGCTGCAGGGCAGCGCGGGTGGGCGCGGGGAGCGCTGCGGAGCGTGGGGGCACACAGCCCGCTGCAGCACCCCGAGCAGGGGCACAGGGCTGCAGCCTGCAGGAAAGCACCAACCAAGGCTCACAGCCGTGCCCAGCCTCGGGCCCCTCGTCAGGGCTGCGCTCAGGGCGCGCGGGGTGGCTGCAGCTCATGCTGGGAGTCGGGCAGGGATGCTGGGTGCGGGCAAAACAATGCCCAAAGCTTTCACACAAACAGGGCTGTGCAACAGGAAACATCAGCTGACGATCACGGTCAGTCCGATGGTGCTGGACGGGAGCAGGCACTGCCATTGTCTGAAACGCCGGCTCAGCGGAACGGGGACAAGCCGGCTCCCATTCAGCGCAGCCAGCCATCATCCCCAAACACTTTCTGACCAGCTAGTGCTGCCACTGGGGCTGCTGGGCAGCGTCCTAACGATGTGGGGGCAGAAGATAGCCTGAGCAGACCAAATTTGCCCCATCCTGCGCCAGGCAGCACACAGCTGAGGGATGAGCCAAGCGCCCGCAGTGCTCACACGGGCAGCAGATCTCCCCTGGGTGCGACCCCGGACACTCAAGATGCTCTGCGACACCAGCAACAGGACTGAATGCATGAAGACATGGGCATATGCAATGACATGAGGACCCTCCCACCGCTGACCACACGCAAACGAAGCAAGATTTGCTATGCAGAACCTGAGGCACGAATCTCTCTGCCCAGCTCCAGCCAGAGCAGCGCTCCGTCTCCGGCCAGACCTAGGGGTTCCACAACATTTTGCTCCACCAGAAGGACAGAAGTGGGCCAGATGGCTTCTGAGTCTCCCACACCTCTGCTTAAACCAGCCGTCTGTTACAGCCCAGGACTGGAGCAGAGCTGATCCCTGGGGAAGGCGTCCGCGTGGCTGTCTGGAAAGCGGTACGGCAGCCACTGCCAGCCCAGTAACATCTGGCAAGAGGAGTTTCCTAGTGTTGCCATTCTGCTCTCCCGGGACTGGCCCTGTCCAGCTGGGCACCGGGAAGGGGATGCAGACTCGGAAATTCACCACTTGGCAGAAAATGACAAGTAAAATCAAACATGAGACTGTCCAGAGCTCTGCGTTCACACGTGGAAGCGACACAGATGTAGGTAGCTAGTTTCATACACACTACGGGTAAAAAAAACAGGACAGACAGACGAACACGGAAGAAGCACAACCAAGACCACAGAGCTGGCCATGCACACTGGGGAAATTCGCCTGGTGGGCACCTGCATCAGGGGCATGTGCCGCAGCTCAAACCCTCCAGTGCCCACCCAGGCCTGCAGGTCACCTCCTGGTGAGGGAGAGGGATCCTGCCACTCAGGCCAAGTGACCTCGTGCAGATGGGAATGGCTTCTCCCAGGGTCTCACTGCCTGGTCCAGCCGGGTGAATGCACAAGCTCATCAGCCACGGGCTTGTGAAGGGACTCCAGCAGCCCTAGTAGCAACAGAGACCTGCTGGTGTCATGGCCAAGGAGCTACGCCAGCAAGGACTCTTCCAGTGGCAGTCATTAACCAGTCTGGGAGAAGATGGGTCAGTTTTCTGTGCCCTGATTTTCCCACAGCTGTCTCAGATAGCCACTTATCCATGGTTTAAGTCTGTGCCAATAGCAACTTCCCTGGGGACACTGTAAACCACCTGCTGCGGGTCACCAGGCTGGAGCTCCTGCGGCCCTGGGGTGCCTGTCTGAAGGCAGCATGGCACTGCTGGTCTCTTCCAGGCCCCCCTCCCCACCGGGCAGCTGAACCTCAGCCTGGCACGCTGCATGATCTCTGGCAAGAGCCCGAGATGCTGCCTCCTCTGTCTGATGGGGTTTTTGCTCCAGAAGGGGACCTAGGGACACCCCACGACTGGGAAGTCATGAACCTGCAGGGATGGGGGAGCCTGGTGCATTGATGGCACGGGGAGAGCTGCTGGGGCTCAGAAAAGGGATGTTGTCGCCCGGGGCGGCAGCTGGCTCAGACTCCCCACCCTTGCCGGGGTCCCCCCCCATGGGGCTGAGCTGCACCAAAGGGGCCCCCTTGCTGGGGGCTTGTCTGGATCGTGGTAGGAATCCCATGGAAGCCCGAGGGAATTTCCTCAGTCGTCACCTAGGAGCAGCAGCACACGACATCACAGCACAGGGACACGGACATGCTACCGGGGCACACCAGGGCAGGAGGGGGACACTCACATGCCAGAGCAAGCGCCGCTGCCCGCCCTCGGCCAGCCGGGGTGGCGGGAGAGCGGGGAGCGGGACCGGCACGGGCGCGGGGAGACGAGGTGAGTTTGCTATGGGATGAGAACATGCTCACTTACACAACTCGCCCACCCTCCGGAGGCCAGAGGCGGTTCTAGACAGAGCAGCGCGGACATGCAGATGGAGAGCAGGAAGAGAGGCAATGAGAGAGAATGTTAGCTCCGGTCCGGGGCAGCAACAAGACGGAGAAGAGCGAATGGACTTCGCCACGGGGCCGAGGCCGAGCGGCACCGCGGGAGCCCGGCC
>VYXH01009759.1:28376-75998 GCA_013397275.1 Burhinus bistriatus | reverse complement strand
GTGGTGCCCTGCACCGGGGAGGGCAGAAAGGCTTCGCCGTCTGGGGCGGGGGGCTGAGCCCTGGGCAGCGCTGGGGAAGGGGCGACCCCGGGGGCAGCGAGGGGACCCAGGGAATGGCTGACACGGGCCTTTTGGGGCCAGTGAAGGTCGGGACGTTCCACACCGGCTGAGGTTCCGTTCGTGTGTTTACTACGGGAAATGGGACATTCATAATTGCATGAATTCGACAGCCAAAGCCTGAAAGACTCGACAGTGCTGGGAGCGGGAATGGGGGGGGGGGGGACGGGGGGNTGCTTTAACTACGGGGGGGACAGAAAGCAGGACAGAGGTGTCCAGAGAAATAAAAAGGTGCAGGGAGCAGGACAGAGGTGGAGAAAGGGCAGAAGAGGGAGGGGGAGGAAAAAACATATGCGTGAGAAAAAATGCCCCACAGCAAGAACAAGAAAGAGCGGCAAATACAGTTCAACATCTTTTCTGACTTCACCCAATAGCTGTGTTAAGTTTTGCTTTTACGATTGTGAGAATAACAGCTACAGCTCAGGGTCAGTGCAACAGCAGCAGGGCCTTGCAAGTGAGTTAGCGTTTCCCAGAGGGGATAATCACTGTTCCTCTGGGACGAAGTTTGCCCAAATCCCTCGCTGAGGTCTGAGCTGCGCCAAAGGACCTTCCCTGGGCTGGCAGGGGAAAATCCAACATGTGCTCTCCAGTGTGCAGGCAGACACGTCCCAGCTCCTCGCAGGGGCAAGAGAGACCTTGCACCCGCTGCCTGGGCGCCGGGCTGCTCTACTGAGCTTCCTAAACCTTCCTGTGCTCTGCAAAATCCCTCAGCTGTGGCTGCCGGGAGGGAGCAGGGGGCCTCATCTCATCTAGATGACATGTCCCCTCCTCCAAGCAGGGACGCCTCGTCTCCCTGACCTGCAGTGCTGCATCAGGGGCTGCCAGCAATGGCTGAGTTTGGCAGGGTGGCTGCAAACATCAAATGATCACCACCTTTGTTCAGACCTTTAGCCCTCTTCTGCAGGTGAAGTGGCTGCACACAGAATGGGGAGAAATGGCCCGGAGCCATGCAGGGAGCAGGGCCGCTCCGGTTGGGAGCTGTGCTGCTCCCGGCAGGGTTTGCTTGGCCAGCCAGGGGACTGGAGGTGGAAGCACCGCCAGGTAGCTGCTGCTGCAGCTCATGAAAAGCAGGTGAAGTGAAGACTGCGCTGTTCCAGTTCGAGGATCCAGCCCAGTGCTGTGCAGCTCGCAGCGGAGGCCTTTGGGCAGCTGCAGGGCGGGCTGGCCGGGAGGGACGCCTGGCTATCCCCTGGGGAACGCTGGGCACCTCCAGGGATGGTGTCCCAGCTGTGTCATGGTGACCAACCTGCTACGCTGGAGGAGTGATGTAGAAGAGCAAGAGGACTCCTAAACGCACTTTGAACCCTCTCCCTCTCATGCTTCTCCATACAAGAGGGTCTCGGCCTCCAGCTACGTTTTTTTCATGGGCAATTTTGCAGATGGTGCCGTAACTGGACTGCGAGTCCTTCAGCCAAGCGCTCTCGCCTGCCTGTGCTCCATCGAGGAACACGGGGAATCGGGAGCAAACCCGGGCGTCAGTGAGCATTTACAACTACGAGGTTCTGGCAGTATCAGAGCATTACAGATGCAAGAGCTGCTTTCCTCTTAACTAAACCTTACATCTCTTGTTGCAGCAAGCCTGCTTTGTCCTCCTCTGATCTCTTCTTTGTAGGAAAAGGAAATTTAGGGCTAGTATCCATAGGAGACTTCGTCTCCTCATGTGCTGCCCCTGGGACTCTCTGAGACAATCTCTTCCTAAGCTCTCACTGGAGAGTTTGTGCAACCATGGCAGACTGCCTGCAGAACTGCTCCACGGCAGCACGCAGGACTCTTTCCATGCGGTTGTCTTGCCTCCTGTTTGTTGACAAGAAAACTGAAAATTGAATGGGTCCGTTCATATTTCTCCGTACAAAAGGAAGAACCCTTTTTCTGGGATGTCCACTTCTAGCGCACTAAAGCCCTGAAAGGAACAGCCCTTAACAGCTCTTCTCCTGCGCTTGGGGGATGAAACAACTGCACGGTGGGACCTTCCCAGAGCTAGACTTGGCAACAAGTGAACCCTGCAGGCTTTAACTCTTCCCTCTTTCAGGCCACTTTGGCACTGACAGAGCGGGACCCAGAGCTCTTCTCACCGAGGTCTAGACAACCCCTCACTGCTCTTCCCAAGTCTCGCTCTGGACAAGCATGAGGCAGAGTCATGCTTTGCTCTTCTACTCACTCGGAGGGATGAGTGGATGAGCTGTGATTAGTAGATGTTAGTGACCAGATGAGGTGAAGCCAGCTGTGCTTGCTGTGACATGGACACATGCTGAGACTTGCTACCCACAATGCCCCTGTCTCCTTGTAGGCAATGCACGTCAACATCAAAAACAGACCCCCAGCCACCAGTGGCAGGATGCATTGAGCTGGTGTCAGATCGGTGTGTCTCCTCGGAGCGAGGGCAGCGTTTCCCTGCAGTAGGTGCTCTCTCAGTTACTACATTTTCACAGCACCCTCTGGAAACTCTGGCGTTTCCAAATACCCACCCTCCCTCAGCTCATCTCTAAACAGCCTGTGCTTTCCCACTCCCTTGCTGCCTGCAGAGGCACGTCTACATGGGAAAGCCGCAGAGGTGGACCGGGCTCAGGAGTGCCCCATCCTCAGCCTGACATCCGGTAGTGAATGCTGGGAAAATGTCATGACAACCAGGAGGGAAGAGCATCCTCCGGCATGCTGCTCTGAGCTGCTGGCAGAACACGTGCTGAGCCCGGCTGCCGGCTGGGAGCCCCCGCCGCAGTGCCGGTGGCCCTGCTGCAGTACGCCTCCATCAGCAGAAGCCTCCTCCCAGGGGAAGGGGAGTCCACGGAGCAAAGGAGGTATTTTTACAGTTACCTACAGAGATGCGTTAAGCATCTTTAAGCCCAGCTGCTGCAGCAAAGCAGGATGGAGACCTGCCAAGCCTCTGTCACGGGGCTGCAGGTTTGCCTTCCTCTTCGGTGGCACGTGAGGAAAATGGGGTGTGCAGGGGGGCTCGGGGGTCCCAGGACAGCACACTGCTGCGAGCACCAGCTGGGACTCGTCTCTCTGCAGGCTTTGTGACCGCCAGCAGCCCGGCTGTTCCGGGCAGGGCTGTGGGGACGCCTGGGCTTGGCATTGCCGAAAGATGCTGCTGTCGCCTGCCAAGCGGCTTCAGCCTCCCGGCACGCTGAGGCCAGGGGCTGCTGCCAGCATCCCCCCGGGGACTCTGCTGCTCAGCTGGAAGGAAGGCCACCTCCTCTCCAAACCTCGGTGCAGTACAAATAACTCCCCGTATGCCCCAAACTCCCTCCAGGGAAGGCGCTGAGCAGCGCAGGTCTCAGCTGGCCTCATCAGTGCCCATCTCCAGCTTTTCATCAGCTCTCTGCGGACAATTCCCTCGGCTGTGGAAAGAAAGCTCAGCTCTGCTTTGTGCATGAGTTTAGACTCCATGAAGAGACAAAAGCCTACAAGGAAACAGGGGGTTGTAGCTGCAGTGGCTGAAAGCTTGCACCAGAAATGTTACACCATTTAACTGAAACAGAATTAATTGATGAGTTTATATAGAAAGAGGTAGCTTTACCCTAGGAGCTAAATGCCTAAAGGGCTTATTTTTCTTCTCTCTCTCTTTCAGATCTGTAGAAATACAAAGCAGTTGTGGGTTTCCAGAACAGCACCTGAAAAACTCAGTGTTGCATCTAAAATTCTGCTTCACGTGATACATTTGGCATGTTCGGCTGCTGCTTAAAGATAAACAAACAAGCAAACAAACAAGCAAACAAACAAAACCCCTTTGCAAAGCACCCTCTAACCCAGGTTCTTGGCTGCATTAGCTGGAGCCCCAAACCGGAACCGTGTTGACACTTCAGATGCTTCTGGCTTGAGTCAACATGAGCTGACATCCAGCTCCAAGGGCCGGCCGATCACGGCACCAACCCCGTCAGCAGGGGTGGGAGGTGGAGATCGGAGTGTGACTATGTGCAATGAGGAATGACACAAGCCTGATGAGGCTGGATGGCCATGGCCAGTCACAGGACAAGGGGACACTGCACAAGAATGCCATCTCAACACAGGATTTAACGTTGCACATTTAACGCGTGAGTCACCCTGAAGCGCGTGAGTTCAGCCTCTGCTACCAATGCAGTTCTTCAGCTGGCATTTGCCTCGCTAGCTATGACTCACTGGATCACTAATCAGAAACGTACACCTCTTAGTTAGCGTCAGCTTTATTGTGGTAATGGATGTCACACAATGAATCCCTTTCAGCCTTCAGCAGCAGCTCTGAGCTGCGGGGTCCTCGCACCGCTCCTGCTCAGCGGAACGACTGCTGGGCATCTGCTGCTGCATGACCTCCGTCCGGGGGTGGCCGGGAAGTTCAATCAGAGAGACACCAAGACGTCTGGTCACTCTCCTGCAGCTCAGCTTAGCAAGGGCTACTGTGGGCTGGGACACCGGATCTTCAAGGATCCCATTCATGACAAACATGAAGGTAGCTGCTGCCGGCCTCATGTCAGCCTTCAGAGCCACGCTATGTCAACGTCATTGTCAGGGTAGCTCCCAGCGGAGCACAGTTCACATGTCCCCAGCTCAAGGGTCATCGCTTATCCCCATGGGACAGTACGAATGGAAGTTGTCACTCTGCTGTCACCGCCGAACTACGGCGTCTTGGTGAGGACCATGCAGAAGGCTGTATCCCAGCAAGTGGGCACAGCACGCAGTGCGTGGGCACAGCAGAGCTTCCCTCACCATGCTCAGCCCTGGCTGGTCACACAAGGCCCGAGGAGCGGGGAGGATCGAACAAATATCGTCTCTATCGATTGCCTTAACTCTGACCTTATGTTCTCATTCTCAGTATTTCTTGGCCTCTTTCTCAGTCCCTCTTGTCAAACGTCCTCCTGTGGAAGACCGTCTTGGAAGGAGATACAGCCAGAGTTAGAGTTACGGAGAAAGCGGTTTGTGTCTTCTGTTCCCGGGGTCCCCAGCCAGGACCCTCAGAGACCTCTGCAAGAGAAACGCACCAGGGCCTGTGCTACAGCCACCACGTGCAAAGAGAAGTTTCCTGCTCTTAGATGCAACTACTGTAAATTCAGAATTTAACGTGCTTAGAAAGAAACTCCAGCAATGAAACCTGCTGCCACAGGCAAGCTGCTCCGCCAGCTTCAGCAGCTCCTATGGCCCCTGGAGGGGCACTGGCAGCTCGAGGATGGCTCCCGCAAGGAGCCCTGTGTCCTGTGGAACTCCAGCACACCTCTGTCTCTAGGTAAGAGCTTCAGTTTGGCTCACGACCCTTTCTGGAGCAGAGCTACATGTAAGAATGACAGAGAAAGCTGCAGAACGAGCCAGGGCACAGCCCTTTGGTGCTCCAGACGCCCCGTGGAGGGGCTCAAACGGGCTCTGGCTGCAGCATCACCCAGGCTTTCACGAAGCCTGGCCAAGGGGGTGCAGCACCCTCCAGCCCCTGAGGAGATGCTCAAGGGCTGGTGGCGGTAATCACACCAGCACGGTCCCACCTCGTTCCTCCTCAGCAGCGCAGCTCAGGAGGTGGCTGTCGTGGCAGGTTTAGGTGATACTCTTGTTCTCAGGACAGGCCCAGGGACTGGAAAACATGTTCTGAAACTGGTCGTCTAAACTTATCTAACTGCTCTTCACGTTATTTTCTGAATTTACAGCAATTTCATAAAAGAGAGGAATTTTCACAATGAAGGAGTGGCTGACATCATTAAATATTCTATTTACAGCTGACTTCCTGGGAAGTATTTCAAGTCTTTGACATCAACCGGGAGCATAACAATTTCAGAGATGAAAGGCCATGACTTTCAGAAACAGGAATGAGAACATTTAACTCTGCAGGACTGTTGAATGTGCCAAACACTCGGTGGCAGGGTGGGTAAGGGGAGGATGGACTGCACCTCCCTGGTGCAGGAGGACATGGGGTTTCTACAGAAGGTGGTATGCAGGAGCTTAGGCAGGGTTTGCTGCTCCTGGGAGAGACGGGGCGAGGGAAGCACACCGCCTGCTGGAAGCACAGGAATCAAAGGCAAGCAGTGGTGGAAGACAGGAGGGGGTTAAAGAGAGGCAGAGGATGGAGAAGAGGTGTCCCCTAGAAGCTGGGGGCACCTGCACGTCTGCTGGGGGGCTGCACAGGCAGCAGCAGATAGGCTGCACACGGTGATCTGGACAGACACGGGAGGCCAGGGAAGGAAAGAGGACAGGCAGCGGGGGGCTGCGGTCTCACACCACGTAAGGCCAGGGGTGCTTTTCACTGCTGGCTCTGCGAGACCAAGGGGGGCCGAAGGCAGGCAACCCAGCAGCCCCTCCGCCAGCCCCAGTGAGGGAGGGCTGTCGGGGCCCCGGAGCAGGAATCGGCAAAGGGCCGATGGCTGGCACGGGTGAGCTGTTGGAGAGGCCATGCCTGGTCGCCACGAAAAGCTGATAACGTCCAAGTTCTGTAGCGTCACTGGAGATCAGCACAGTCAGCACTTTTTAGGGAAATGAGGCGTGGCGTGCCCGATTTCAGAAGGGCTCCCAAATGCAATTAAACTATGTGCATTCAGCACAGGACCCCGTGGCTCCCGACTGAGCGGTGCAGGGGGAAGGGACCACATGGGAGACACCGGTCTCCAGGGGATGGCTGTTGTGTGCCTGCGGGGCCAAATCCAGAGAGACAGAACGGTGTAGCGGGGCAAGATGCAAAGATTTTACACCACACTGTAGTAGTAACTACAAGTTTGGTACCTACCGAGAGGTGGATCACCAGTGCAGCCAGGCTGGCACTGCCAACACAGGCACCGGCAGGCGGATGTGCACCGGCTGAAGGATGCCAGGGTCGGACACTTTGTCCCCCGTGCTACAGCTTGAAACGTCACCAGCTGTGATAGCACCACGTGGGCTTCTAACCCATCACTGTGATGATCTGGTTAGAAAAGCCTTTCCGAAAGAAGAGCTCCCCTTAGCTCAGAGCTCCCTGCTGAACTGGCACCTTGCTGACCCCCAGCGACCACCCACTGGTGACGCTGGTGGGACCTGCTCACTGTGGCTTTGCTACTGTGGGAGGTGTTGTGTGGCTGCATCCTGCAAGGGTAGAGCGAGACCAGAGATTCTGGGTCACCTCCTGCTGTAACTTTAAGTTTCAAAGCCTTGTAAAGGTTCGTTCTCAAATCTCGGGCTCTAATTTAGAGTTTTTTGGTTTAGTTTAGTTGCAGTCAGGTGGGGATGTTGGGGCAAAGGGGTGACTACTGTCACGGGGGCAGCAGGTCAGAACAAAGGCTGGGTGCTGGCAGGTCGGTGGGTGGCCTGGCACAGAGGACATGCTGGGCAGTATGAGGGACACGGAGAGGTCTGTGCTGCTCGGGAAGCGTGACGGTCACAGCTCCAGCATGGGAGAGGGAACCGGTGTCTCCTGAGGGCCAGGAGGGATGAGAGAACCTGAGTAGGACTTTGACAGAAAGAGGCTCCTGTGTGTCCTGGGGTCCCTCTGCTGTCACCTTTAAGATCTCCTGGGCCGGCCAGGCTCCGTGCAGGTCTTTGCGTGGAGGAGGAGAACAAGGGGTGGGAGGATCTACCACGCTTAGGCGCTGTGCAGATACCTCTGAGCCAGCAGCCAACTGGCCGGCCCATGGGCATGGAGACGTGAGCGCTCAGCAGGATACGGCCGCTGCGAGTGCCCACGGGAGGGATGCCCAGCTGCACCCCCTGCCCGGAGCCACACGTAACACCCCCCCAGCTGTGCCCTGCCAAAACGCCTCCCTGGGGGTCTCCAGAGCTGGCTTGTTCCAGAAACGGCGCCGAGCTCTGCCTCAGCGAGCAAAGGTCGGGGTGGTGCTGCCATGTCCTTTCTAAGGGCTGTCACAGCTCAGCAGTGACTGACCAGAGCTCTAATACGTAGTCTGACAATATTTGGAGATCCTTTGAAATGAAAAGCACTAGAGAAACACACATTGTTATTAGTTGTTCAGGAGCAAACATTTAGAAGTGAAACCCATGACTAAATACAGCAGCTTAACAATAGCATCGAGACAGAGGAGAAACATGAAACAACAGGAAGGCAATTTAAAGGTAAAAAGCAACAATGCGAGCTTGCTACGTGTGCGGTGCGTAGAGAGGAGCCATGAACAAATCACACCAACTTCTGGAAAGCATGTCTCAGCACTGTCTCTCCCCGTGCAGCTGAGAAGTCCTGACATCTCTGAAACGCCCCTCAAAACACACCCTGGATTACTCGACACAGTTACACTCTGCTTATGCGCCTCCCTGTCCCCCTGGGTGCCTAAGCCCTGCACCCGCCCCCTCCCCTGGCCAGCGACCAGCATCTTACCGTGCTGCGACCACCGGTGACTTCTTCCCGGGATCTAACGTGGACCCGGCTGGTTCCTCCCCCAGTGATCGTGTATCCTTATTCAGTTGCTGTAGTCGGGAACTTAGCTCACTGATCACAGTTGGCTTGTCATCATCAGCCCCATGGATCGGCCTGCTCTCCATGGGGTCCCCCCATAGCTTGGACCTTCTCTGAAAGAGGTAGCGTGGCCGGCCAATGCTGGCTGATGCCAGAGTGGCCGCATGTTGCTGGGAGATGAGCTCGCTGTCCGAAGACTGCTTCAAAAGTGGGTCCCTGAAAGTAACTGGCCCCTTGCTGAGCTGGGACTTGAGTTTTGGCTTTGGAGGCACTGGTGGCTTCTCGAGTATAAAAGTTTGTCCATCCGCAAAGGAAGTGTATGTGTCAGTAGGCTCCCCGCTTTCTGAGGACAACGTAGACATGCTGGAGACCGTCGAGATGGTGCTTGTGGTCTCCAGGTGATGGTCACTTGAACTTCTGGTGTCCACCTCTTCCACTCCTGAGTCTGCAGCAGACTCCGGGGCTACGGGGGCATCAGAGGGCTTCCCTGAGGGTGTTCCGCCAGTGGTAGAAGGTGCTACTGCTGCCGCTGGTATGGATGGCGTGCTAGGCGTAGCCAGGTGGCTGACTGGTGTGCCAGGGGTGGTGACCAGTACCCCATTTGCAAACTCATCTGGTGGAGGCACCAGCCCTATCTTGGCCAGCTCCTCCCTGGTCTCTTCGTCACTTGAAGACAACTGAGCAGGTGGGAGGGTAACCGTGTAGGGCTCCACTTCCTCCTCCGAACTCCCTTGTCCCAACGTCTTGTCAGAGGCTGGACTGACCGGAGGCTTTCCCACGGGACTGGGCTGGGTCTCTGCTTTGGGGGACTCTGCTGGCTCTGTGCATGCTTCAGGGACAGCTGGTTTCTCCTCTTTTATCTCAAGTCCTATCTCGTCTTGGCCATTACTTGTGGCATGAACCATGATGAGGCCAGCGGTCTTCTGCTGTGATGTATCCACTATGCTAATAATCATGGACTTCTTGTCTTCCTGTTTCTTCTCCTCCTTCCCAGGTGTTTCTGCTCTCGCCTCAGTTTCTTTTCTCAGTGTGGACGGAGTCCCCCACTGGCTCTTCGTAGGGGCCAAAGTCCCAGAGTCTGTTCCGATTGCCCCTTTGCCTCCAGGTGAGAAAGCAGGGGACACCAAGCTCTCCAACTCCCCCCTCTCTGGTTCTTTGGTTTGGATGTCCACAAACAGGGGTGCTGCTCTGTCTGAGTCTGGGCTGTGGATCGGGGTAGGCGACCGGGATGGGACTTGAGTTGAGAGGGCCCGTTCCCTTGCGGCCAGCGCAAGCGCCAGTGGCGAGTTCGGATCCAAGGGCTTTCCTGTTAGGGGGTGGATGAACGTTGAGGATGAGCTGCTAATTAATGGCTTTAAAGCTGAGACAGGGGAAGGCAGTAGTACATCTCGGCTTCCTAACAACCGCTCATCAATAGACCTGGACTGCTGCAGGGATGGCATGTCACTGCTGGGGGGGCTTCCTTCAATGGCCCCAACCGAGAGGAAGACAGTGGATTTCCGCCTCTCATCCAGACGACGGTCTCTGTCCTTCATGACTCCAGCGATGGCAGTGGCAAAGGGGATGCTTGTGGTTTCAACCTGAGCAATGCCGGTGTGGTGCTGATACTCCACTCCACTCAGGCGATGGCTCCTGCGGGTGGGAGAGGGCTCCCTTGTAAAGCCTCCGGTGATGGACAGTGCTGCTCTCTCCTGTGCATCCTCCACTTGTAACTGCTTAACAAGAGGACTCTTCTTCCTCTGTGGCTTGGTGGGAGCAAACAGGCTGACATTGAACTGACCCATGTTGGCATAAGGGTTGTCAATCACTCTCCCCTTCCTCTTCAGCTTCTCTGGAGGGGTTGCAGATGGTCCAGGCCGGGGGATCTCTGTTGGCTCCACGGGAAGATGAGAGGAATCCTGCAGGATTATCATGGATCGGGCCCTTTTCTGCCTTTCAGGGTAAGGAATGGAAGTCCTCGCCTGATCGTACATCTCAGCTGCGCTAATGACCTGCGGGAGTCCATGGAGTTTAGCCTCCAGGCTTGGCTTAAAGCTTGACCTTATGGTATCATAAGCT
The DNA here is from genome assembly GCA_013397275.1 of Burhinus bistriatus. NCBI lineage: Eukaryota > Metazoa > Chordata > Aves > Charadriiformes > Burhinidae > Burhinus > Burhinus bistriatus. The sequence continues at coordinate 65,497 of VYXH01009759.1, read as the reverse complement.
CTTCCTGGGGGTGGGGGTGGCGAGAAGGATGGAGGGGGGCCTGTGTCAAAGTAATACGGAGAAGGAGGTGGGGGTGGGGCTGTTTGAGGTGGTGGTGGAATCCCATGTCCTTCCCTAACAGTGTCTTGCATCGATGTGCTCCGGGGAAACTTCCCATCTAGCAAAGAAGCAGCAAGTTTCTCGTCTTCACCTGGAAAACAAGAACAGTGGAAGTCAGAGAGGAAGTCTCTAGAGTATCCAGAGCGTGACAGTCGCTGCAAATTGGATACATGACATCCCTTTCTTCCCCCCGCTCCACTTTCTTTCTGAGGTGACATTCCTCTTCATCTTTTCTTTGCTTGGTGCAAGCCTTTGCAGTTCGGCCCTTTGCTCATGTTCCCTTGGCACAGAAGGGCAGCCGCAGACTCTCACAATGTCTTATATTGTTTTAAATCCATCAGACAGTTGTGCTCAACACTTTCCAACCAGGCTGAACGCTCTCCAGACCAATGCAACAGTGCCGGAATTGAACACTTGCTCGATCAAACCTCCCGACACCCAACTGCCAACGTGTGAGACAGCTGAGTGCAACCAGGTTGTGCAACTCACAGCAAACACTGCCGTCTCCCATGTGCGGGTTCTCGCACTCTCCCGCTCGCTGTGCTCCTGTCACACACCCCGCTTCCCCCCGAGGGGTTACATATGCTTCAATGTGCCAGACTGAACTCAGAAGCAGGGTCTAGCAGAAACTCAAGTTATGTATTTCAAGAATTGGAAGTAGCCAAGAAAGCCAGATTCTGCCACTCTTACTATTACCTCACTACCTGGGTGCACAGCGAGAGCTTTTTCGGGTACTTGTAATACTCAGTGAAAGCGCATGAGAGTCTTGCCAAGTAAATTAATAGGAGGGAAAATCCATTAGTACAGCAAGTATGGTGCAAGCACTTGCCTGGATGCAAGTTAGCCAGCCCCGCCTGCTCCAGCCCCTGCACGAGCCTGCCCCTCTTCACCAAGTCCTGCTCTGCTATGCTCATCGCTTACTTGCCGTATCTCCTTTTCAGTCACAGTTCAGCCGTTTTCAAGGTTTCAAATTGCTCTTGAGAGAATGCTCAAGATGGCAGAAAGCCAGGTCTTGGCTCAGCAGCAGGGTGACCACCTGCTTTTTTGGCTCTAACGCTTTTTCTGTAATGTCCACCAGCATTCAAAGCGCTTTGGCAACTGTGCCTTGTATTACATTAGCAATTTCACCGAATGCCTGCAGATGCAGAGTCTGCTGGGGGAAAAAGGGAATATTTTGGCCAGTGAGTGTTGAACTTTACATCTCATCACACTGTTCAGACTAGCACTGTGTTCAAAGCCATGCTATTTTTGCTGAACGCAGTTTGGGGATTTTTAATGCCAAGGTAGCATAATGAACTGGAAGCACGAAACAAGTTCAAAGAAAGACTGGACAAAGCCATGGAGGATGCACTTTTTGTGGGCTATTATGTGCACAGAAACCTCTGAACTGAAGACAGAAGCTGCCTGGGTGAGTATTCAGGAGAAATATCATATCCTTGCCCTGTTTTCACTCTCCCCTGGGCATCTCTTAAGAGCAAAGCTTAAGACAGGATCCTGCACTAGATGGAGCCATGGTTTGATTCAGTATAGACATTGTCATGTTCTTCATAGCATGAAGATCCAAAAGAAAAGTTAAGCCTTTATGCCTGTTTCTACTTCTCACCTGGGAATGGCCAGGAGTTGAAACAAGGAAATTTATGCAGCACTGAGCTCTGTTACCTTGCCCAGACTGTTACAGAACATGGTCGAGCGCCATTAGAGCTTGTCTTAGGGACGTGCTGACCATCCTGTAGACAGGTACTACTGTGTCAAGTACAGAGCTATTTCAGGAAATAAAATTGGAAAGCTGGTTCATCTTTCTCAGATTTCCTGACCTGCAAAGAGCAGACTGGCCACGTGGTTGCCAGGCTGGAGAAGACAGTGCCTACCAACAGTCACTGGCTGCTGCAAAGTCTCAGCTGTCGACCGTGAACAGTTGTAGGTGTGGTAGCCCCTGTTCTACCTTCTGGGGCTTCCACAACCCCCAATAGCTCACAGTCCCTCCTGTGAAGATCTTTTAATGTGTTAAAAGCAAAGCATTTCAAGTGAAGGAAGGGTGAAGGGGACAGTTAGATAATCTAAATGTATTCAACGTGTGGGTATAAGTTTTTGTTTTATTTTACATAGCTGTTTCTACAACTATTCATTTTATTCTCTCTATTCTCCATTTGGTATTTTTCTCTGTTGTAAGCATCTCTCCTCTATTTTTTTTTCTTAAATGAGAAGAGCACCATAGAGAACAGTATCTGAAGCACTACCAAGTTCAATGACCAGCTAGATATCTCCAAAGGACCTAGACAGGCTAGAGGACTGGACCAGCAGGAAATCCATGAATTTCAACAAGGACAGATGCAAAGTCCCACACCTGAGAATGAAGAAACCCTTTCAACTGGAGAGGCTGGGGACTGCTAGCTGGGAAGCAACTCTGTGGAGAAGAACTTGGTAGGCAGCGAGGTGAATATGGGCTGGCCCTGTGCCTTGGCAGCAAAGGCCAACAGCATCCTGGGCTCCTGGGCTGCGTGAAGATGAGCCAACACAATAGTCAGAGCAGAGAGGTTATCACTTCCACCCATGAGACCACACCTACAATACTGCATCCAGTTTTAGGGCCTCCAGTACAAGAAATACACCAGTAAACTGAAAGGACTTCAGTGGAGAGCCACCAGGATGGTCAGAGCTGGAGCTCTTGCTCTGTCTGGAGAGGCTGAGGGAGCTGGGCTTGTTCAACCTGCAGAAGGAATGTCTTTGGGGGGGAACTGACAGCAGCCTTCTGGTACCTATGGGGAGGTTACCAAGAAGACTCCTGGAGTGTGCGGAAGGTACTGTACTCAGCACTGGTGAGGCCGTAGCTTGAGTACTGTGTTCAGTTTTGGGCACCACAGTATAAGAGGGACATTGAGGTGCTGGAGTGTGTCCAGAGAAGGGCAACAAAACTGGTGAGGGGTCTGGAGAACATGTCTTATGAGGAGCGACTGAAGGAATTAGGATTGTTTAGGCTGGAGAAGAGAAGGTTGAGGGGAGACTTTCTTGCTCTCTACAACTGCCTGAAAGGAGATTGTAGTGAGATGGGAGCTGATCTCTTCTCCCAAGGAACTAGCAATAGGACAAGAGGAAATGGGTTCAAGTTGTGCCAGGGGAGGTTTAGGCTGGACGCGAGGAAAAAATTTTTCACTGAAAAGAGTTATTGAACATTGGAACAGGCTGCCCAGGGAGATGGTTGAGTCACCATCCCTAGAGATGTTTAAAAGTCGTGTAGATGTGGTGCTTAGAGACATGGTTTAGTGGCAGACCTGGTAGAGTAGGGTCAATGGTTGGACTAGATGATCTTAAAGGTCTTTTCCAACCTAAACGGTTCTATGATTCTATGATTCTAAGATAAAGCCAGGCTTTTCATGCTGGTACACAGTGGGAGGACAAGAGGCCATGCTGTGGGCACAAAAGACAATGTGCAAAACTGAAATGCGAATTTCTGACTGGACAAAAGGAGAAATTTTACGATGAAGACAGTCAAGCAGTGGAACAGGCTGCCCAGAAAGGGTGTGCAGTCTCCATCCTTGGAGGTTTTCAAGACCAGACTGGATAAAACCCTGAGCAACAGGATCGGATCTCATAGCTGACTCTGCTTTAAGCTGGAGGTTGGACTACAGACCTCCTCCTTCCAACCTGAATTATTCTTTGATTCTACAATAGAAGAACAGTGGCTTCATTCCAGTTCCAGTTCCCAAGCTGACTGTCTCTACAATCCTGCTCCTTGGAATAGCAGGAATAATGTCTGTTCCCTGTGAAAATGAACATCTCCTATTGCTCCTCAACAAGAAAATCAACACTTGGGAAAGACACTGATGGGAGAGGCGGGAGGAAAGCAAATTCTTGGCAGGCGCTTTCTTCATTACCTGCAACTCACCGTTCTGACAGCTCCTCTGCTCACTGTATCCGCGTGCTTGCCATCCAAAAGTCCTGCATAAACAACTCCATCCATTTACCCGTCTGCCTCTCCTCCTCTCCGTGCAGCTTGCTCACTCCCTATATTCTGTTGAGGACACCGCCTCGATACTCCACTTCTCCATCTTGCAGATCAAAGGCACAAAGCGTGCTGCCTGCCAGCGGCCAATAATGATTGCCTGAGGAAGCACATAAGACCACAGCAAGCGTGCAGTGCTGCTTCGCCCCTCCCAAATACTCTGCCAGCTTCCAGCAAGTTGCTGATCAAGAGCTGACTGAGTCAGACTGCCTTTGTGTTTAACCCTTGGTGGACTTCCTTCTTCCAGACCCTCGTCAGTGCTCTTTGAATACCCAATACTCCCAATACCCTGCAGCAGCGATCTCTGTGGCTTACCAGCGCCGTGTGCAGAATTACCTCCTTTTCTTTCTTTTGAAACTCCAGCTATCAGTTTAATTTGATGCCCATCTGGTCTGTAAAGACCTTTTACAAGGCTTTCTTTGAATTGTGTTGCTGTGTTATTATGTTCTCTTATTCAAATCTTTCACTAGCCATTCCTACTGTGATGGTGAATTTTGTAAAATACAGTCTTCATGATAGAAAGAAACTCCTCACCCATGTTTAAATGTGATCACACGGGCAAAATGAAGCCTCTCCCTTCACACGGAGAAGCATCTGTTTATAGTTAAGCATGAGACTAATCATTGCTGAGTTTTATTTACTGTCTACGCAGGATATAGTTCTGCTCAGGCAGTGTCTGATGTTGAACAAAGGCAACCAGCAATCCCTCAGGAGCAGGCTTGAAACCTGATGTCTTGATTAAGTATTGAATTTATGAATTGCATTCAACCCTTGCAGAGCAGGCTGGAGCCTGCACAGACCCCTGCAGAGGCAACGAGCGCACAGCCGTACAGAAAACACCCTGGTAAAAGCAGTGCTGGGGACAAGGGTCCTCCTCAAAGGAGAGGGACAAGCTACATGACTGGTGAAACCATCCCAGCAGGTTTTAACTTGAAATGGAGAGGGAAGCTATTTGAGTTTATCTAAAATACTGGTAGCTGAAAGCATGGCTCTCTTTTATCCAACTCCACTTCTACTGATGAAACATTAACAGTTAATTACTTGTCGTAAATACGTTCATTTTTCACTTTTATCTTAACACTTGCCTGTTGCCGAATGCTGCGTCGGGCAATGGGCCCAGGGGACGGGCAGTCTGCAGGAGAAGGAGCCTGACCAACCCCTGCGGCATTTGGAACCCCGCTACACAACTCAGAGGTACCCAAGAAACAGCAGAGCAGCTCTCCACCAACGTGGGCACCCGCAGAACAGGCCATCGGCCAACAAGGAAAGTCTCTGGTGACGAGCCTTAGCCAGACTCTCGCTAAAAGGCAGCACGACCCTGGGGGAAGGCAGTTCCTTTAAATCTGCAGCACCTGAACTAGATTGTCCTTTCATCCCGTCCATCTCGACCCAGTAATTACTGACTTGCCCTTCGCCGTTCCCCTGCGTTGCAGGAACACGCACGGTGTCAGCGCTCTGTTTCCCAGCACACTCCCTGCCGGCGACTGAGCGCTCCCGCCTCCGCCAGACCTCATCCCTCTACCACACCCCGATGGGCACCAGATGAATGTGAAACCTTGTGAGCTACTCCAGGGTCTCCAGAGGGATGGTGGAGGTGGGAATGACCTCTGAGAAAAGACAGCATCTGTCTGTCACAAATGGCACGACCCTTTGTGTGCTGCCCGTGATCTCCCTCTGTGTCTGGTCCATCCTCCATGTGTGTAACTGGAAAATTAAACTTCAATGACAACTAAACAAACCTGTCCCTTTGCTAACTGCTGTCGAGACTGTGTCTCTCAGTTGTCTCCAAACAGCATATACTTTGTCTTCACCGTAATGGGGCATGTATGCTTCTTAGAAAGAGCAACAAGGTATCACCAGGAGCCAACTACGGAGGTCGGCGCATGCAGGAATAAAGAGCTCGAGTCCAAACGGAGCCTCCAGTGACCAGCAGGGACCAGCGAGGAACCCTGTCTCTGAGCACCCAGAGCAGCTGGTCTGAAATGAGAATCACACCCCGGGCGCACGCCCGCAGCACAGCCTGGCAATGCCACAAGCCTCATGGCAACCCCCCTCTGCAATTCACAGCACGCTCGAGGCATTATTAATCTCTAAGGAAAACACAAAAACTCTCCATAATGCTTTTGGGCCTGTTGCCATAACAGCCTAAATCCCTGTGAGAGTCTAACTCTGTGCGTTAATTTGGGATAGCTAATGAGGTGGCTCTCTCCAGAGCACAACCCACTGTTCCCAACCTTGCCTTCCCCGTGCAGGGATGGCAGAGCAGCTCCCAAAGCCACCCCTGAGACAGAGCAGAAGGTGCCAAGTGCCACAGCTTCGCTCCTGTCCAGAAGCGGAAAGCGGGCGAGCATCACCGTCCCCAGGTACGCAGGGTTGCCATCAGCTCCGGGCAGCAACAGAACTGAGACGAGGAGGAGGAGGAGAAGGAAAGCCCAGTGCCCTTCAGAGAGCAGGGAAATAACAGTACTGTGCTGGCTGCCACGGCACAAAGCTTAAATCGCAGCTAGGGTGAACCTGAGAAGCTGTTTAGGAGAGGGGAAAGTGCTGGGAGTTCACCCAGGATCTGCAGAGGGGAGGATGGTCCTGGACAGGGATGGGGAAGGGTTGCCAGCCCCGATGGCAGAGCTGCCTCCACCCTGCCAGACCCTGGGTAGCCGTGCAGCAAGGATGGGCTCTCACCCCCACGCCGGCAGAGCAGGAGCCCAGCACCCTCCAAGTCTTTCTGACCACCAAGACAGTGCTTGGCCGGTGCGGTGCCAGCGCCCGCAGCCCATCGCGTTTCTAATCGACGTGGGGATGCAGTACTCCTGTCCCTGCAAAACCACAGTCTACATCATCCTGAATTTGCTCAGGGAGAGACGTAGCGGGTACCATGACGGTGCTGCAGACTTGCAAGTGTTTTTAACTTCTGATGCTGGAGCAGATGGCGTGGTAGCTATCTTGGAAGTCTGACAGAGATTTTCTTTTCTATCAGCCTCCCCACTGCAATGCATTTCTTTTCTTCATATTTTTGATGAAATATTTCTTCTGTTCTGCTTTCTTTGTAGCCAGTCAAGGCTTAACCACCTTTGTCTCAAGAAATTTTTAGATGTGAACATGAAATGCTTTGATCTTTTGTCACAAGTCCCTGGGAATCTAAACCAGCTGTGTAATACGCAAATAATTCAGAGCATTTCTTCACCAAAAAGCCAAACCAACCAACCCCTGCTTATTTTTCATCTAGTTCCTTGCTTTTAGTAGTGATTTCTATCATGAAGTCAACTGACTGTACAGCGTATGAGCTTGTCATTGTGGGTGTGAAATGACAGCTCAAAAAGGACTTCTAAAACAAGCCAATTGCAACCCAATTTCTACTGTTTGGCTGTTTTCTATTTTAGCTTCTCTGGAATTCCACAAAAATTAGCTGGTTTCTAAGATGCACTGCTTTTGGTGTGTATTGTGGCAGGCAAACTGGAAACAAGAAGTTGCTGTCCCCTCCTCGACAGGAATTGTTCCCTTTTGGTGCAGACAGACACGTGCCATTCTTGGATTGAGCACAGTTAAGAGCTATGTGTGATTTTTTCCTGTATTTATTGTCAGGTTGTGCTTGGATGCTGCGCCTGTGACAGCCGCAGCCATTCCTGCTCGGAACACGGCATCTCCAGGTCTGCTTTTAATCTTCCCCAATGCAGATTAAATCTAGTGTTTCTAATCCCCTTGTTGCACGGGGTGTGCAGCTGTAAGGGCTGGGAATCCTGCGCAAGGATCCGTGCTCTAGGTGCTGAACAGAAGAAGTGTCCATGGGACATTACACTCTATGCTGATGAGCATATAGACCCTACACACAACCCAACCAACCCTGCAGTGGTATAAACCCTACAAATGTCAAATCCTCTTCTCACAGTTCTCCGCACACCGAGATCCTTGGCAGTACACCTGCAGGACGGGCATCACACAACGAGGTGCAGATTTAGAGGGACTTTCCGAGCCACCGACTCTGCTTTCACAAGTAAAAAGGAGCTCCTTATGGGCAAGTATTTCATATTTAATGAATACTTTCCTGTTTATGATCCATTACTGGGTTAAGATGCTATTTCACACAATAGATCCCCTTTAATGTGATTTCCAGCTGTTTGTGGCTTGATTGAACCTTGAACAACTTCTGCTTAGAAGCATTTCCACAAATATTTTCACACATAAACCAAACATCTAGGATATAGTTTGCAAAACAAAGACGCACTTTAGACACGACTGGCCACGGCATGTCCGCCAGGCAGCCGCACACCTCAGTGGTTACCAGATACCCCTCACAGGCAACGGGCACTTGTGCATGATTCACCACTAAGATCAAGACATCTGATAAATCATGTTAAAAGTGCCTATTTCCCTCTGGTCACCGCAGAAGCTTCCCGGGCACCTTACCTGGATGGAGATTTCTGCCCTGTTAACACGTACGGCTGGATGAGATGAATCCCACCCTGAGTGTGTTACTGATCATTTTTACCGTCATGAGAAAATTAACTGGTTACTTTTACCCTCGCTAGTCCGCAGGTCAGTGCTGTGGTGAGCCCAGGCACCAAGGCAGTCAGCTCTGCGTCCCTGCTACCACGCACATTAATGGCATTGCAACACAGGAGCAACTCATTAACGCCTACATTCGCTTCCAGCACCGCATCTCACCCTCTGCTCGGCCCAGGGTCCAGCTCAGCTCGTCAGAGCTGCGGGAGGTTGCTGCCTGTAGATTGCACGGCAGGACAGCAGCGCTACCAACGTGGTGTAAAGTACACACCAGGGCAGTCCGTTAAACACCCACTCTTTTTTTTTAAAGATTATCTCTCCTAGTTTGTTTTTCAGATTAATCATACACACATTTGGTTACCTCGAGCTATCTACTACTCTCGGATCAATCTTACGTGGGACACAGGTACCAGCTGCTCCCGTACAAACACGAATGTGAGCCACATATGCACACCAATTCTGTGGCTCTGTACATTAAAAAGTACATTTTGAATACTAACCCTTGCATTTTTCAACTAATTTTTACATTCTTGCTGGGATTGAGCTGCTCTCAGCTGTAGCTTGAAGCAGAATTTACATTCTCTTCACTTATTTTGTGTGTTAAACACACAATCTGTTTTGGCATCACCACTACTACCAAATGATGCCTTGGGGTTACTTAAAATTAGCACTTGCCACATAGCACACCACTTTTCTCTTTGCCATCCTTCCTCCTGCCCCTCAGTTTCTCCACGTCAGCGACAACGAGCTCTGCCCAGCTCCGACCTGCACAGCCCCCAGACCTTGCTAACACCGTGGCTTGGTGGTACCACCTGGGCGAAACCCACCAATACACAAAATCAAGGGCAGAAAATCGGAACCCCATACTGTCACTGTGCCACCAGCCCGTGTTCACTCTGCCTCGTTCTCCCATCTCCCTCCTCGAGCACAGTTTTGGTTTTAGTTGCACTGTAAACCTTTTGGGACAGGGTCTAAAGATGCCGACATAGCCCACAGACGAGTGCCTCTTCCAGTGTCCTGTTTTTCCTTCGAAAAAAATCCAGTTGTTACCTGCTCCATGGTCTCCGTTTCTTACAGCTCATGGTTTTACTCTCAACCATGCGGGTGCTCAGCACACTGCACGCCCAGCCCAGCCGCTACATGGTCCGGCAGAAAATCACCCACCGACCCTCATTTGCCAGCATGGAGGGTGGGAGAAACTCCCCTATCCCTGGCAGTGCCGTAAAGAGACTGAGAGAGCAAGGGACCTCGGGAGGTCTCCAGTCCAACCTTCTGCTCAGAGCAGGACCAGTGTCAGCATTAGAACAGGCTTCTCTGGACACATGCAGCCTTCCAAGTAGAAATCACGTTAAATATCCCCTCTTCACAGACCCTTAGTTACAAGCCAGCAGAGAGAGCTGAGCCTTTCCTCCTGGATCCTGTGCAGGCATGACCACTCCACCGGGACAACCTTTCCTCTTTAGGAAGGGATTTCCCCCCAGTTTGCCTTACCTACAGATTTTGTCCGTGGAATTCCTTTGCGCAGTGAAACATGGGGCTTCTCAGCTCCCGCAAGGACCCCCGAGTGTGCTGCCATACCCTGGCGTTCAAAGAGTGACTGGAAGAGAAAAAAGGAAATTTCCGTTCTGGACATCAGCGAGACTCAGCTGAAAGGACACACCACCACCTCAGTCCACCCGACGCTTCTGACTGTGGGTGAAGCTGGGGCTCTACCCCCGACCGCCTGCACGCCAGACCCTGTCCCTGCCCCCTGTCCCTGCCGCCCTGCGCTTGACGCCGGGACTGCCACCGCTCCAGGAGGGGAGGCTTCCCTGGGGACAAGGACAGACCCCTTCCTCACCTTGACCTTCAACTGCCTGTCTTCCATGCTGCCCCATCCAGCGTGTCTCCCAAACCTCTGCTATTGCCCTTTGAAGGGTGAACCCTCCCTCCCTCTCTCCTCCCTGCCTGCTCCCCCTGCCTGCCCCTCTCCCCCCTGCCTGCCTGCTCCCCCCTCTGGCTCTCGGATGCTGTCTGCCCCGGGTGGGGTGGCACAGTCATGCCAACTCCAGCAGCAGCCTTCCTCCCGTGGGAAGGCTTCGCTCAGGCCAGTCTCTGCTCAGACGCAGCCTGTCCCATTTTCCCTCCTGCTCCAGAAGCTGCCTCCCACCGCCTGCAGCACTTTCACAATCCAGACAGCCTGGAGCTGGCAGCCCCACTCCTACTCCATCCATGCTTCCCCCCGGAGACGGCGTTTTTTCTCTTCTTTGATTCCTCCTAATTTCCAGCTTCACATTCAGAACACCGCAGCCAGACTAAGCTCTCCAGCTCCGCTTTCCACACTCCTCAGATCCGCTCTTACGTCCTCCCTGTGGCAATCCCGTACTGCTGAGCAAGTGCCAACAGCCCAGGTCGGCTCCTCCACCGCCTGCCCGGGCTCCTGCTCCGTGTCGCTGTCTCCCTCCACTCTCTCCTTCCCCTCCCCTGGGGAAACCCACTCCCCAGCGCCAGTCGGCGTCTGCCACAGCACGATGTGCCCTTCCCGCTCCCAGCGCCCGCCCTCCTCGCTCACACTGATTTCTGCTGGCGTGATGCGCCGGCTTGTTGGTCGCTGCTTCACAGTGGCTGCCCTAGAATCTGCCTCGACAATGTCTGCTCTCAGCGCGGGCTCGGCTGCTGCCAAAATCTCATCCAGTTTCTCTGAAAATCCAAACATAAAAGCAAATGGGTTAGCAAGGGCGGCCGTACCGAGGCAGCTCCCCTACGACAGGCCCATGCCCTGCAGCGCGGCTCAGCAGGGAGCACACGTCCCCATGGGGAGAGCGGTTCCTAGGCCTGTTGAGCGCAGAGTTGAGGAAGCCACCGCTCACTCGTCTCCTCCCCAGCCAGCCGCCAACGAAGATTTTGGAGGTGTTTCTGGAGTTGCCCTCCCGCCACCATGCACAACCAGGCACCAGCCCGGCTCAGCTCGGGGTCCCACAGCTCACAGCCCGGCGCAGCAGCACCGTGCCGTGCCGCACTCCCATCCTGGCTGCACCCAGCGCGTCTGCACCCCTGAGCAGCCTGCCTGACCGCTGGGGTCTGCCCTGCCAGCGCCTCGGGGGGGATCGCTCCTAGCTGTGCCACGCTTGGAGGAAACCTGGATCCTTACATTTAAAGAGCATATTTTTGCCCAGATATATTTTTGATACTCAGAATGAGACCTCGAGAGAGGGGATTCTGCCCCTCTGCTGCGCTCGGGGGAGACCCCCCTGCAGTGCTGCCTCCAGCGCTGGGGACACCAACAGCAGAGACATGGACCTGCTGGAGCGGGGCCAGAGGAGGCCACCGAGATGATGGCAGGGCTGGAGCCCCTCTGCTGGGAGGACAGGCTGGGAGAGGTGGGGGGGTTCAGCCTGGAGAAGAGAAGGCTGCGGGGAGACCTTGGAGCCCCTTCCAGTGCCTCCAGGGGCTCCAGGAAAGCTGGGGAGGGACTCTGGATCAGGGAGTGGAGCCAGAGGACGAGGGGCAACGGTTTTACCCTGAAAGAGGGCAGATTCAGACCAGATGGAAGGAAGAAATGTTTTATGCCGAGGGTGGTGAGACCCTGGCCCAGGTTGCCCAGAGAAGCTGTGGCTGCCCCATCCCTGGAGGTGTTCAAGGCCAGGTTGGACGGGGCTTGGAGCGACCTGGTCTGGTGGGAGGTGTCCCTACCCATGGCAGGGGGTTGGACTAGATGGCCTTTAAAGGTCCCTTCAACCCAAACCCTTCTGTGATTCTGTGACTCTATGAGTATCCCCCGAGTCACCATTCCTGCAGGTCTTTAAAAGACAGGTAGATGTGGTGCTTAGGGACATGGTTCAGTGGTGGACTTGGCAGTGTTAGGTTTACGGTTGGCCTCGATGATCTTAAAGGTCTTCTCCAACCTAAATGATTCTGACTCTAATTGGACAAAGGGGGGGTGGGAAGTGGCTGTGCTACAGCAGGTAAGGGGAACCCAGGTGCCGCAGGGACCACAAGCAATGCAGAAGTCCATGGGACTCCACGGGAGTCAGTTCGGCTCCAGCACAACCTGTGTCACTCCAGCATCTGTTTGGGACAAATTGGGATGTTTCCTGCCTGAGTGGACACACCACTCACGCCAGGAGGGCGTACCCACTCGGACACAGCACCAGCCCTGGCTGCCGCTGGGCTTTTGTCTGGGGCTGTAAAACACCCTGACTCAGGACATCAGAAAGGACAGCCGGCAGATGCTGGCCACTGGACCACCGACCCCTCCGGAGTGCCCTCTGTTGGAGCCAGACAGGGTCCAGCAGAGCCGAGCCATTGGAGGTGTCTGGGCTGCTGCTCAGCCCACGCAGGGTCCCTTCAGGTGTGGTTGTCCCCTGCTCTGACAGCTCCCTGGGCTGGGCAGGGTTGAGTCTGTTGGCTCCATGTCATAAATGGTGTCAGCTGGCCCTGGAGCACGGCCATCACGCTGGCATGGTGCTGTGCTGGAGCTGATGGGTCTGCCCTGGCATTCATCAAGCCTGGATGCCTCTACCTCCACAGCACAACCAATCCACTGTCCTAGTAAACTGCCCGCGGAGAGCGGAGAACGTGTGCAGCGTTTGTCCCGTAAGGGTGACAAGCTCTGCCTGTGTTCAGGTAAGGCTTGTGAACTTCTGGGCTCCTTCCAGCCTGGCTGTTGAACCTGAGACTGCAAAATGTCACCACTGTGGTGCGGGAACTGCTGATCTTTGTGACCTGAGCGACCTGGACAGCTTTGACCATCAGGCCTGTATTCCTACAAAACCCCGCCGGGGTTGATATGACTCACAGGCTGGCTTCAGTACCTCCGCACACTGTGGCCATGGCAGCTGTCTGCATGGCAGTTTGTAAGCCAGCATTCCTGAGTTACAGAAACTAAAAATGAGTCCCAAACATTTCAGAAGCCCAGTTCGTGGAGGAGCGAGCCCTACGCAAACACCAGTCTGCCAAGGGGACTTAGGTGGCCCCTGAGGCCAGCGCCCTTGGTGGCAGGTATCCACGAAGGCCCTGGGACTAAGGACCTACACCTGCTTCAAGGAAACAGCTCAGGCCAGCTCCTGAACTTCCTTGGCACATGACCTCCAGGGCTTCATAGCTGGCCATCCTTGTCTCTGGGGGACTTCACAGTTCCTCTTCCTCACTGCCGTGCGACACACACTGCAGGAGGCGTGGGGTGGTTCACCCTGCTCAGAGAGGAGCTGGCTCATCCCTTATGGCCAAACACCCCTGAGCAACTGCATGGACCTCTAACAGCCAAGCCTCAGGAGGTGACAGGCCATGGGCTGATTCTGAAGAAGACCATGTGCTGGAAACCTGCCTCATTGGTGTCTCTGCAAGCTGCTCTGGGCAGTCCTGTAGCGATGTTAGTTTGGAGACCCCAGTGCTGCGAGAGGGGTAACAGCGACGCTCAGCCCTCTCCACCTGCCTCCGCTCCCAGCTTCATTCTACTTTCTGTCTCTTAAAGCCCTTAGAGCACAGGGAGACAAATCGCCACTGACTGCACTTAGTATCTACCATGCCTTTGCAGGAGGCAGAAGAGCATCCTGGAGTGGATCCTGCCTGTTCCCAGGCTGCTGCGGCGGGAGATGAGGCAGTGCTGGAGTCACCTTAAAAAGAGGGGACCCCCCCCCGCCCCCCCCAGGAATGGGTGGACCCTGATGGCTCTGGCTGTCCAAAGCGTCAAGAGCTCTCCACCATGCACTTGGAGATGGCTGTCTTCAACGTCAGGACTTCCCTGGTGACCTCCAGGTGATCATTCAGACGCATGGGACCTCTGCATTGCCTCTACCTCCAGATACTGACACATCTGCTCAGCATAGAGGAGGTCTGGGGAGGTCCCTCAGAGACCTCCCACTTGTAAGCCCTGCTCAGCTTCCTTCCTACATTATCACCATTACGGTGGAAGAGTTGGTCCCTCACATTCCCTGTTCCTCGGGAAACAGTTCTCTAGCTTCAGAGAGTTTTGCTTCTGAAAGGCTAAGAACTGGGGTCAGATCTCCAGGCTCCCTCCCTCTACCCGGTGCCTGTGCTGGAGAAAGGCAGAGCCGTGTGCTGGACGAGCCTTCGTGCTCCATTCAGGATTGTCCATTGTTGGTTCTCAGCCCTGGCAAGAACCTCCTGTCTTTGTAGTGTCCCTCATCCAATGTCCACATGGACACTGTGTAGTGCAACTGTCACGTATGGAGCCCTGCGCAACCAGCTTTACCCCAGCCAACTTGGGCACCGATGTGGCCTTCATGGTGGGTGACCTCCACCTGGAGCTGGGACAATTAACAGACAAACTAGCTCTCCGCCAGCTAACTCGGGTATGTCCTCGAGCTGCCACCAAACCCTGCTTGCAGTGCAGGTACGTCCCCAGGTGCTTCCTCAGCGTGGGGCCGCCAGGACCAGCAGGACAGGCTGCATGGGGGCAGAGCGTGGCTGCCATTTCATCTGACTGAGCTCCAGAGGCCTGACCTGGGGGCTGAAGGAGGCTCTACTTAGGACCTTACAAGCGGGGACATTCCTGTGCAAGGCATTTTCACCACGGAGCAAAGACAAAGCAAATACAACACCTGGGGAAGTCAGACCTGGAGACTGAGGGGGCCCGGCTGGCAGACAGGCATTCCTGCCCGTGCCCAACAGGAGCCCAACACAACGGCACGGATTTTGGCCTTCCTGCTGCCCGGCCAGAGCCGTACGTGGCAGCCGCTCCCCTCAGCAGTGGTGCCGGGCGGGAGGCTGACCGGCAGAGCTCCCTTTGGGCTGATCCTTCCCGTGACAACCACGGGACGGTGCCCTGCGCCAGTCCCTTGGGGTGCACCGTGCGTGCCTGTGTGGTGCGGCTGGGTGCTGGCTGGGAGGCTGACGGGGAAGGGAGGAGCCCCAGGATGTGTGGTTTCACTCACCCCCTTTTCTTCTCCGCATGGAGGCTTGGAATCAAGAAACAAAAGACAACATGAATGGCATGCACAGTTCCTGCTTTCATTCCCAGCTCCAGCCTCGCTGCCTGCCTGCCATGCCTCTTCCCCGCACGCTCTCCTGCCTCCCAGCATGCTGGCAGGATCAGGCCCTGACAGTGGAGCGCCTGCCAGCCCCTCGCCAGGGGATGAAGGCCCAGGCAGGGCAGAGGGTGCAGCACCCTGGGCGTCCCCCGCGGTGCCGCTGCCCCTCCATGGGAAGGCCAGCGCCCGTCTGTGGGTGGGCAGGGACCGACACAGCCCGGGCTCTCCGCCAGCCCCACTGCCGGGATCAGCCCTCTGCCGAGCCCCCCTCCTCTTCGCTCAGATGGGAAGGTGCGATGTCAGAAGGCAGTAAGACCAGGAGGAGGTCTGGATGGCATCTAATGCCCGAGCCACGGAGAAACTCTTTTAAAAGCTTTTAATCCCTCCCTGCTCACTGAGGAGACACAGCAGTCTGCATGTCTCCCAAAGCCAGTTTCCTCTGCATCCAGCAAATGCCAGGACTGTGGGACAGGAGTGCTTTGTTAGCAGCTTGCTGGGAATCTGCTTGTCCAAGGGGACTGGCACAACACACAGCAAGAAAACGTTAAGGTATGGCTATGGGCACGTGGGACGTTCTGCAGGACAGGGACAGGCTTCAAGGAAAAAGGGGCAGGGACCATCCGACAAAGCTCCCTTTAAGAAGCTGCAGGTAGAAACGTCCTTTTCACTAACACCACCGTCCCCTCAGAAAAGGAGACTGGGCTCTAATCTTGCACATTGCTGAGGCATGGGGATGCTGACCTCCACGAAACCTCCCCCTTTGCAGCCAAAGCCAGAGGATCAACCACCAGAAGACAAAGTGCGGTGCGGGAGGAGGAACAATCCCCCATTTTCTCTGTGCTATGCTCCCAGGGGATGCATGGTGGGACTGGCTACAGCATACTCCCTGGCCCACAGGACGTGAAGTAGGGACTAACTGCTACAATTTCATGGAAAACGTGTGGACTAACACCAGTCGCTGGCTACAAATCCCTCTCCCGGGAGACACAGGCAGCTGCTGCTCCTAGTCCCTCTCCAGGTAGAAGAGAGGCAGCGTCTAGATGCAAAATCCTCAGGGAGACCTAGAGGACTCATCTTTAATGTATTCTTTGGCAGAGCTATTTCTCTGCTTTTCGTGACTTCCCTTTCCACGAGCTTGCTCCCCTCCCCCTTGAGCCCACAGCTCTGCTTGCCAAAACACATGCAAACAGGGCCCCTTCCCGCACACCGCTGTGGCTTCCACGGCCCCGGTTGTCCCATGGCCATGTCCCACACCCCACTGGGCACTCGCAAAGCCAAGTGCCGTGGCTGGTGTGCCCATTCCTCTGCAAAGGTGCCTGCACAATGGGTGCCAGGCTTCCACTCGGGTGTGATGTTCACCAAAGATGGGCACATGCAGCTGGGGAACATGTTCTCACAAAGCCAACATGCTGCCTGTGCGTGCAAACAGGCACCCATCACATCGCCTAGGAACTGCTTCAGGACCAGTAACCTAGGGTGAAAATACGAACCCTGGGATCTGTGCAAAGAGAAGAGCAAAAAGTGGAAGAAATGGCCTATTCTGAATCCTCTCCTAATGGCTACTAGTAACCACAGCACCTCCAGGGTTAGTAATACAGGTCTGGAGAAGCAGGGAACAGGCTAGGGTGAAAATCAAGGCAGTGGGCTCAGCGTAAAATAAATCATAGTGGCCATCAACCAGCTGATGCAAACCCTTAAATGCCAAGATTTGCCCCTTCAAAACCACGTTTGAGTGTGAGCCCGAACCCTCAAGGTCTGTTTCTTTCAGGAGATCCCCGCAGGGTTTTAAAGCCCGGACACGCATGTAGGACAGGGAGCAGAGCAGAGCGAGAAAGGTCACGGACCTTCCTTCAACACCCTGAAAAAGAGCGGGGGTGGTGGGGTCTCTGCCCAGGTTTCTGCCTCTCAGGTGGGCTTCCTCCCAGGCAGGACAGGGGTTTGCCACGCACAGCCTCTGCGCCACGGCCAGCAAGCACATCTGTACACATCACCGCATTTTCACACAGCAAAAATATAAATACAAATTAAAAAAGCAGCAGAAGTGCGAGCCAGGGCAGCAGGCAGTGCCGAGAGAGGCTCCCTCTCGCTCTGCCGATGCTCTTGGTGGGGGCTCGCAGCACATCCGACTCCTGCCCTGTGTCAGCCCTGAAGAGCCCATCTTGGTAGACCCAACCTTGTGTGCACCAGGGCTGCATGCCTGAGCGTGGCTGCCCCAAAGGCTCCCCCAGGAGGAGGGGTCCTTCTGCACCTCCTGTCCTGGCAGGCCACGAGGGCCGTGAGGCCACCGTTCTGCTAGCCAGCCTCCCTGGCACTGCCACTGCCAGCGGAGCGCCCTGCTCAGCCGCCCTACGGCCTCTGCGGCGCAGCAGGGACAACGCGCAGCAAAACGGGCAAATCGCTCTGTGCAGAGGGAAGGGACTGCCCTTCGGAGGGTGTGGGAACACCAGCACCCCTGCAGCCATCAGCTGGTCAGGTGCTACTGGGGGCAGCCCAGCGCATGGGGAAGGTATGGGCTCAACGGGGTCGCCAGAATAGAGGGGAAGGCTGAGGGGCTTCAGCACAGGGTACCTGGAAGCAAGGAGGGGGTGGGGGTGGAGAGGCTCTAAGAGAACATGGGAACATGTAGATGCAAGCTGGAATACCAAAGCATCTGGAAACGTGGGTAGGCTCTGTAGTGACAGCAGACCGTGTGAGTGTGTGTGCATATGCATGTGTGTGTGTAAGGGGGGAGGGCAGCCCATGGGGACGCCAGCTAATCTGGCGGCATGTGGCATCTGCCTGGAGGTAGAGGAAAATAAAAACAAGGGGCTGCTCGGAGAGCGGGAGGAGCAGGGTGCCTGACGGACAGGGCACGGGGGTGGCGAGCCTCTCCGCAAGCACACGGAGGCACACAGCACCCTTCCCCAGGCCGCCTCTCCGGGGAGGCAGCACTGAAGGGGTGGACCGGCTCTACGGGGGGTTCCCGCAGCCCTGCGGCGGCGGGCTTTCAGCCCCCTGCGCCCCACACGCCGCTAACCACCACAGAAGCTCCAGTGCAGGAGATGTGCGCGTCTCCTCACGCTCGAGCTCATGCACCCCTCTGGAAAATGGACGTTGGGCGAGTGCGCTGCCTGCTCCGGCCATGGCCCCACATGCTCCTCATGCACCCCTGCATGCACGCGCGAGCCCCTGCCGCCGCTTACCCAGCTCTTCCAGCTCGGCCGTCATGGACTTGGAACGCAGCGTCAGGGTGGTGCTGGGCGCTCTCTTGGGAGGTGGCGGAGCTGAAAGGAAGAGAGACGGCATTTTGCATTTCTTGTCCAGGAACTTACGAGGAGTGGCCAGATGCAGATGCCACTTCTTCTCCACAGCCTGGATCTCCTCGTACTCGCGGGATGAGGAGTCGCACTGCTGCAGAATCTTATTGAGGCTGCGTGTGGAAGCAAACTTCTTCATGGTCTCGGTAGCACAGTCCCTGGGCACGGGGCAGGCCCCAGCGCGGAGGGGCTGGTGGCTCCCGCAGGCACGTGTACGCTGCCCAGGCTCCCACAGCCCTCAGCAGAGGAGAGTCCAAGTCATGTCCCCGGGCTGTGCCTGCCCCCCTGCAGCTACCGGAGATGCTATGGCTATGAAAGCCTCTCGCGAATTAAATCTGTCTCAGGCAGCTGGCTGCCTGCCTGTGGGACTCAGCAAACAGCTTTGATGGCTGCTTCCCCTCCGCACACGCCATGGGTGGAGGGTAGGAGGGAGAAACAAGTCCAGCAGGCCTGATCTCAGTCTCTCATTCCCGCCTCGGCGCGGCGCATCCCCCAGCGAAACACAGCCCACCCACCCTCCTCTGCCGCTCGGCCGTATCCAGGACGGGTGAGCTCCCGTGGCCCTAGTGAAGCGCTGGAGGCGGACGGCTCCGTGTCGGGCAGCGGAGGCACATGGCCGGCACGGGGCAGCGCGGTGCTGTGCCGGGGCGCGGGGCTGCCCCCAGGGGCTGCCTAGCTGGGCTGGCCCGCGGGGCTGCCCCGCAGGCGCTGCATGCCATGAGCCCACCAGAGCGGGGACGACTTGAAGGCTCTTCCTCTTCACTTGGGGTGCCTCCTCCTCCTCGCGTTCGCTCGCTGACAATGCTGGATTCAACGCTCAGGCATTGCCATGGCAACCGGAGCTTCAGGCTTTGCGGGCGCTGCCTGCATCAGAGACCCCAACAGGGGCGGATTCAGCCAGAAAACGCCAGCCCCACACAGGCCTCCATCACCCGCAGGAAGAGGCGAGCCCCAGCCGGTGGGGACGGGGGTCTGGCCCCCTCCTGCCACGCTGCAGCCAGGGTCCCACAGGGAGGACTTGGCTCTGGTCCCCGCAGCCTGTGCTGGAAGAGCGGCCGTCCAGCTTCGTGGGCTCAGGGCACGGGCAGCAGCAGGCAGCAATGGGCAGCAACGGGCAGTTGCTCACCAGCTGCAGGGCTGGAAGCACCAGGAGAAGTGGCAAGCGGCACAGGCAGCGGTCCCAGCACCGATTCCCGAGCCTCAGCCTTTCCCACGACTCGTGCTTTTGTGCCGTGACAATATAATTGCAGCTCTTAGTGTCAGCGTGCAGAACTGCCTCCCTCCCCCACGCCCCGCGTGCTGCACTGGGAGCGTCCCGCTCCTGTCCCCCCCGCTCCCGTCCCCCCAGCTGCGCTCCCCCAGAAAACGCTCCTGCCCCACAGCCTGCATCCCCACGCATGGCCCAGAGAGGGGGTGCGTGGGACAGCCTGCCCCATGCTGCTGGCTGCTCCCAGATGTGACCCTGCCCCATGCTGCCAGATGTGTCCCTGCCTTCTGCAGCCGGTTGCCTGTGGATGAGGTCCTACCCCCAACAGCCAGCTGCTCCCAGATGTGCGCCCAGCCTCCCTAGCTGGCTGTCCTCAGATGTGCCCTCGCCCTCCACAGCTGTATGCCACGATGTGTCCCCCCCGTACACAGCTGGCTGCCTCCCATCCAGCTGCCCTCCAGATGTGCCCCTGCCCTCCTCAGCTGGATGCCCCCTACCCTGCTGGCCACGAGCACATCAGCCCACCACCAAACTCCCCCTCAGGCCCCACCTCCTGCTGAGGGTCTTGGCTCTGTCCCCGGGGCCTGGGGCCGATGGGCTGAAGGCCCAGAGCCTTCTGGGGACCCCTCGGCCGCCTGCGCTCCCCTGTGCTTGAGCAACTCCCACAGGCACCCGGCAGCCCCAGGACTGCACATGTCCCCAGGAGCTCCCAGCCCCTGGGGCAGCTCCCAGCCACGGCGTTCCTGGGAGAGGAGAGCCGCCACCCCGGCACCTCCTCCGCCACGGGGGGCTGTCCTCCACCCTGGCACCCCCTGCACTCCTGTGGGCTCCGTCCTCCACGCCGACCCCCCCCGCATCCCCACAGGGACAGTTCTGCACCCTGACAGCCCCACACTTAGCAGGGGCAGCTCTCCATCACGACCCCCCTCACACTGCAGGGCTGGGTCTCTACCACAACACCCCCCACACCCCAAAGCAGTTCCCCACCATGACCCCCTCAGGGCAGGGGGAGTCTCTGCTCGCCCGCACACTCTGCCACTGGCAACCCCTACGGTGCCAGAAGCAGCTCTGCTCCTGCGGAGGAGCCGGCTCCAACCTTTGCTGAGCACACACAGCTCCGGTGGCAGAACAGAGCTGCTGGTGCCCTGCAGCCCGGCCGCGGATGGACCTGCAGGAGGCCTGGCTGGAAGCCGCCGGCTGTGCCCGGCTTCCCCAGCGTCAGCAGCAGTGCTCTGCCACAGCCCCTCCACCTGACCACTGACCACCGTCCCCCCCGCACTGCTCCCAGCTGCAGCCGCCAGTGCATCCCGGAGTGGCAGCGCTGCCAGTGCCGAGGTTTCCGTGCCTGGATGGGCAG
This sequence comes from Burhinus bistriatus, assembly GCA_013397275.1. Taxonomy (NCBI): domain Eukaryota; kingdom Metazoa; phylum Chordata; class Aves; order Charadriiformes; family Burhinidae; genus Burhinus; species Burhinus bistriatus. The sequence goes on along the minus strand of VYXH01009759.1, from coordinate 44,070 downwards.
GTTTTCCCCTCACGGTGCCCTCCTTCCTTACCGGCTGCAGCTCGGCAGCCTTGCGGCCGTCCACCCGTGCCAGGCTCCTCCCAGCAGACCCATGGGCCACACCGGCTAACGTTCAGGCAACGCAACCCCCCATTCAGAGAACCACGAGACTCCACACCTACCCTTCTTCCGGACAACTTCTTCTGATTCTGGCTTGCGGCTGACGGAAACAACCTTCATCACCAGGTGGTTCCCCCCTTGCCGGATCAAGGAGACCACCTGCTTGTGCCCCACCTTCACCACATTGACACCATTCACCTAGGACACAAACAAAGAGAGCGGTGTAAAGGCTGGCTGCTACACAGAGTGGGCAGATGGCAAGACTGACGGACATCAAGCCACAAAACCAGATGATTTTGCATCTCTGCATCTGCTTTTACAGCCCAGCACATTTTTGTATTTAAGCTGTCCCTGTGTGATGTCACCTGCCAGTGACCACAACCTTCTTGAGAAGCTGAGGAACCTACAACAGGCCAGTGCAAACCAGTGCAGACCAGGGCTGCAGCTGGACCTCCCCCTTCCTACTGGGCTGTCAAGGCAAATCACTAAAAACTGGGCATTTCCTAGTTCTGCCATGGTATTTCTGCCATGGTATTTGGCAACCACGGGGGAGGCTCCTGGCTCTGCAAGCCTTGAGCTGTGCCGCAGGTCTGCAAGAGGCGCTGGAAGAGCACAGGCAGCGCGGTTGCCCCAAACAGCTCCGCTGCCCTGTCCCCACCAGAGACACTTATCTGCTCCTCTAGCTATCGATACGCCAATTGACTCCTTCCAGGGGTCTGCAGGACACATGCTGCAGGTCATCCCCATCATCGTTTTTAGCACTAGCATAACCTGTTAGTTTCTTGGACAACAAGCACGGGGCTGTGGCAGCAGGGTGGGCAATCTCCAAGACACAAATCTAAGAAGTACACTGGAAAACGCAACCTCAGTACTTGGGTATCTACCAAGTAGCAACGAGCACAAGGGTCTCCACGGGACACTGACAGATGGACCCTCACTTTGGGTAAGGAGGTTTAGGTGGAATGGGGATGAGGATGCTTCACTGCTGGAAAAATTGATTTCAACTTTTGCAGCTGTTACCCACTTCGTAAGAGAATGATGTGTTTGCACCCTTTGGTGGTCACTTTTGAAATGTGCTGCGTACACCAGGACTGCTGCTACTCTAGGCGTAAGGTAACAACGGATGGCAAGTAAGAGACAAGTCATTATCTACAGGCAGAAGCACTTATGTTAATATTTTTCTTAATGTTTATGTTTTCGTAAGTGAGGCACGCAAAAGACAGGTAACGACAGGATTTAGGTTGTCCACACAATATTAATTTTGTCACCCTAAGTTCAAGACCAGATGCACTATAGCTAAGCTGTTGCATGCCACCGGGTTCAGGTCTCAAAGACACCAGGAGACGGAGAATTCAGCCTTTCCTCTGCAGGTTCACTCCAAATGTTCAGTAATTCCCACTGCTTAAAAACCCAACAACCTGTTCCTACATGACTATCAAGAAATGGGTTTTCAGCCCCAGGCTCTTGTGCTGCCCTCCCTCACACTAGTCCCACCTCCCTCACTGCCGGCTCCGTCCCTGCGCTGCAGCCCCTGGGATAACAAGTACAACGGACCGAAACGCAGAATGGTCCTGGAACGCTGGATATGTCGGCACTGAAAGAACGTTTGGGGTTTACTTGTTTCAACTCCAGTTGGAGATGTTTCATCTTTAAGGTAGACTGAACTGTTGTTTAAATAATTAAAATGTAGGTTATAACATTTGCAATATATAAGCTGTAGTGCTGTTTTCTATGAAAAACTGTAAAAAGCATAAAAATCAAAAAAGAACTAAATTCTGAAATGGAACATCAGCATTTTCTAAGATGCAAAGCTTTTGAAATAATCATTTTATTTCAAATATTTAATTATTCAATTGATTCAATTTTGATTATAATTGATTCAGTAATTATTCAATTTGCACGAAAACACACGTTTTCCTCAGAAAATTTGATTTCGATGAAATCACCAGCCTACTCTAGTTAAATACCTCTTAGTGGTTTTTTTTGGACACACCGGGTGGAATGGATTGAATCCTGGAGCACGCTTCTCCTCTATTTTCTCCTGACCCTAACCCACTCCAGCAGTTTTTCTTTGCAAACTCTCTAGCTTTCCAAAGCACCATCGTGCCGCAGAGCCCAGGGCTGCGCGGGGTGGCCCCTGCACATCTATTGTTTATTAGCCATGATTTCAGGTTCATTCCTAGAACGTGTATGAAAACACCGAGCAACGCCAGGTCTTGAGCTAAGTCCTGGAGAGACCCACGAGAAACCCTGGCCAGTGACGGTTCCTCACGGGCCGGTACTTGCCAAGACCCGTCATCTGGCAAACCTGTAAACTGTTTCCCAGGCGCTCCGCTGGTTTTGTACACGGCGGGTTCTGTAATGGGGATGTTACACAGACATAAAATCTACCCAAGAGGAGGTTGTAGTGAGGGGGGGTCGGCCTCTTCTCCCAAGTAACAGGTGAAGGGACAACAGGAGACGGCCTCAAGTTGTGCCAGGGGAGGTTTAGATTGGATATTAGGAGAAATTTCTTCACCGAAAGGGTTGTCAAGCATTGGAACAGGCTGCGCAGGGAAGTGGTGGAGTCACCATCCCTGGAGGTATTCAAAAGACATGTAGACGTGGTGCCGAGGGACATGGTTTAGCAGTGAGTTGGCAGTGCTAGGGAAACGGTTGGACTCAATCTTAAAGGTCTTTTCTAACCTAAATGACTCTATGATTCGATAAAATCTATTACATCTAAACAGTTACCTTTATCAAACAAATCTGACACCTCAAAGAATTAAATGAAATTTGTTTATGAGGTTTTCAGCTGGTAATTATATTCTACTCTGTAATTCTTTATCAACTGCTACAGCATCTGATTGTTTATTTTTTGCCAGTAACTGATATCAGACTCACAGGTTTATAATTAACTGGATCATCCCCTTGCCCCTTCCCAACGCCAGCGCTCTGCCAGTCTCCTGGCATTGCCCCAGCATCATACAATTACAAAATGCAAAAAGTGAAAAATTACCACCTGGAAGATGCTTACAGCTTCAGTTACTAATGGCTTGGAAAGCGTTTCATCATCTGCATGTGACACATGCACACCACCCTGCTCCCTTCCAAATAAAGAACAGAAACACTGACAGAACATGCCTGTGCTTTCTGTTTCATTTTTAATCATCCAAACCTGTCCACCCAAATGGGCAGCAGTTCAGATTTTTCAGGTTACAAGAACGCAGAGCAGCAGGAGGAGTGGGAGGTTTTCACCCTGCGGGCTGGAGAGGTGAGACCTTCTCCCTCTGCTCCACCCCGGCGCAGCACTGGTCTCTAGGAGAGAGCACCGACTGCTGCGGCATGGCCTGGCAGAAGCACCACCGGAGCACCGTGTGCTGTTGGTGTTCTGGCAGACTGCTGGTGTTTTTGCTGACAGTCAAGTGGCAGATGGAAAATGTTGATTTTCAGTTGTTTATAACCTGGTGAGATCAGGAATGAGGAAAAGGTACCAACGTGGTCAGACAGTTTTTTGCCCAATGTGTTTCAAATACGCCCATAGATGGACAACTCCTTCAAAAGCCGTAAGACACCAACTTAGCCTGTATTGTGCAACTTCATCCACTGCTGGGCACCTCTTGACTGTCCGGAGCACGAAAAAGCAGCGACCGGCTTTACAAAGCACGCTAAGGGCCAGCCATGAAAGACAAGAAGAATATGATACTGGCCAGTAAGTGCAGAGAGTCTCAGCGCCACGCTTGCCTGAGACCACTGACCCTGTGACTCTCTGAAACACCCTTGGCCAGAAGGACATCAACCCAAAGCCACAACCAAACTGGTCAGAAACGTGCCAGAGCTGGGTGAGGTTACAGAAGCTGCAAAGCAAAGCTTGGTCACTGGAGTGTGAATGTGAGTGATCTGGCCAGTTGGAAAAAATAACATTTCTGCTGCTGCATAAAGCAGAGGGAACACCACATCGATGGTCTTTTAGTGACAGCCTCAAAGTATCGCTCCCATGGTGCCAGGCCTTTTCTGTGAAAGACGGAGTGAAAACAAGCAGGTGCTCAAATCCCAGGAAACTGCAGCTCAACCTGAGCAGCAGGAATGGCATCTTGCAGAAAGCAGATAAGAAAAGCAGTCAAGAGGCTAAAATAACATCAGAGGTCACGAATGAATGTTATACAGTAGAGCTGACCACAGGGGAGGCTGGTCGGACAGTTGCTTGTACTGTGCAAGAATGTCTGGGAAAAAATCCCATTTCTGAAAAACATGGAATCCTGATTCAGCCCCGGTTCTTAGTGATACCCAAGAAGATGAACTACAGAACTCTGCAACGGCAAACAACTTTGGCTGAACACTCATGTGAGCAAAGCTTCTCTAACAGTTGCCCTTGAAAAATTCAGAATATAAAGAGAGGAACACGTCTGATAAACAGGTTAGCTCACTGAGAAGATGGCTTCAGTTCTTTTTCAGCTTCCCAACCGGGCTGACTCAACAGGGCATGACAAACCGCCTGTACCGAGACCACGGAGTGCGGCACCAAGGCTGGGTTTACAACCTGCAGGGAGGTGAGCTCACCGGTGTTTCAAGATGCTGTTCCACCGCGGGAGGGGAGACCTGACACCAGCACTTGCAGCCCACCGACAGGCTGCCGGGAGAAGCCACAACAGCCAGAGACCCTGGGTGTAAGGTGCCCCAGAGGGAATGGGGACTGCGGGTCGATGCTGCTGCTGATCCGCCGAACCGGGAGAGGATCTCAGCCAAACCACTCCCCGCCTTCAGGAGCAAGGGAACGTCAGAACTGCGCTCCCAGGAGCACAATACCGTCTCCCACAGGAGGAAGAAAAGCACTTAGACATAAAAAGAGGAGGCAGCAAAATGAACAAAGCAAACTGTTCCACGTCTCTGAGCAGACCCATGCGTGGAGGATCCCCGTCACACAGAGAGCCTGGGGCTGTCTGACATGCGAGAGCCACACAGGGAATTGCCACACACACACACCCACACCCACACACACACACCCCCCCACACACACCCACACACACCCACACACCCACACCCACACCCACACCCACCAGGTTTTGGTCCCAGCCTATGAAGTGCAGAGATGGATCTTCAAGACGACCAGCGGCTGGGAGTCCTGCCCATTGACCTAAACACTCCAGACGACTGCCGGCCCTGTCCTGGTTTGAGGTAAACCAGGACCAATTTTGTTCAGTAACTATATTGTATAGCCAGGCCTCTTCTAACTACTGAAATTACCAGCATGTTGTACAGAAAACTTTGCTCTCAGAGTGATCAGACCCATGTTTATAGTTGATGCCAAGGAATGGGATGCAGAGAGGCTCCTGCTTCTACTTACTGCTATAACAACCAAGGGCAGCCAACTCTGTTGGAGGGTGGGAAGAGGAAAAGCGTAGAGGGGTCGCACCTGCGGGGAGGAACGGACAGGACAGGTGACCCAAAACCGACCAACAGGGTATTCCATCCCATCTGCCTCACGCTCAGTATGAAAGCTGAGGGATCTTCAATGGCCAGTGTCCGAGGAGGACCCTGTCTGTTCCTCTGCCTTTGTTCCTGATCCCGAATGCAGATCCGGAATCCATTTCCTGTCTGTCACTGAGTCCAGACTGGGACTTCCCCAGTGCCTGCTGGTGACGTGACTGCCATCCTGGGAGCTTGATATGGTTTTGTATATATTTCATTATTTTCTTTTTATTATTTTATTATTAATATTTCATTAAAGTAGTTTAGTTCCTTCTAAACTCTCTTTTAAGTCTCTCTTTTTCTCTCTCTCTGCTGCCTCCCTTCGAAGCAGAGCAGGAGAGAGAGAGCATCTGTCGTTCGCCTGATTGGGCCAATCTGGCCCAAACCACAACAGGCCCTCCAAAGGGGAGGTGTTGGGATGACAAAGATCACACAGGCAGTGGTGGAAATGTGACTGGCTTTGATCCAATAAAGAAAAATTTCCAGTTTCTTGGACACAGCTCCCTGATGAGGAAGCCCTGCTCTTGGAGATATGCTTTTGGCCTGGAAGCAGACAATAGATCAAGTGCAGAAAGTGTCTACAAAACATAAAAGAACATACGTTGAAATGTGAAGACCCTATGACAAGGTCTGGGCATTATAAACTGCTGCAACTGTTTTCTGAGTAGCCAAATGATGCATCAGTGCTGATGAGCTCCAGGCGGACTCCCAAACTGAGAGGGCAGAAGGTGGTAGATGGGCCACCATGTAGATGCATGCAAAGTAATGCTTCTAGGGAAGAGCCACCTGAACGTGCTGCATGATGCTGAATGTGGACCTGGTGGGTACAGCTCCAGATAGGTCTTGGTGCTCGTACTGACAACTCTCAGAATCATGGGTTCAGTGCACAACAGCAGCCAAAAAAGCCAGCAAAATATATCAGGGAAGAGATGGAAAGCAAGGTGGGCAATGTCATTTGGGGCTATGCTGATCTGGCACATACACGCTTTCAGCGCAGTGTGCAGGTCTGGTTCAGCATCTCAAGGACGAAGTGGTGGAACTAGACTAGAGCCAGAGAAGGGCAACTACAATGGTCAAGGGGAGGGACCAACTGCCCTATGAAGACAAACTGAGAAGGCTGGGACTCTCCAGGTTGGAGAAGTCTCAGGGAGACGCATGGTCAAGGTTTACAAAACCCACCAAGGCAGTGGACACCATGAAGGCAGAGCTGCTGTTCACCAAATCCTGCAGCATGAGAAGGAGAGGGCTCTCAACGAGACTAGTGGCAGATCAGATAGAACCAGGCAAAAGCAAGAGGACTTTATGCAGCAGGCAATGGTCATCTGGAGCTGGCTGTCATGGGAGGCCATGGAGGTGGACAGTACTGGCAGGTTCAGAGAGAGATTAGATGAATTCCTGGAGAGCAGGTCCTTGCACAGATACTAATGGGACTGAACAGGGTCACTCCTGGTAACGACCCCAGTACGATGACACTGGATGCTGGACGGCACAAGGGGAATGGACCACCCAAAATGGCCAGGCACACGTGCTCTCCTTAATTAATAGCATCTTGTAATGCCACTGTCAAGCACAGGGAACTGGGCTAATGGACCATCAGTCTGGCCCAGTGGGACATTTCATACATCCAGTCTGATCCCTCCCAGCAAGTTAATAACGATATGAAGCTTTAGTAGCCTGTCACAGGAGACAATGTCCCCATTCCCCCGATCATTTCAGTAGCTTTTCTATGCTCCTGTTCCAGCCTGAATTAATCTTCTTGAACACAGATTTCTAGGGTGGTGGATATTACTCCAGATGAGCTCTTATGTGACTTGAATAATAGCACTAATACTTCCCCCTTGTGACTGACCAATGAACCCCTACAGCAGAAGAAAGCTCTGAAAAGATAGGCAAGGGCTATGTGGTCCTGAAGCTCAGGGAAAAATGTAGGGAGTGATTGAGCAGGGCTGTTGCAATGAAGGCTGAACCAATCTCAGCACCAAGGGGACCAGAGGGCAGCCTTTGGTTTAGATCAACTGGCGACAGCAGCTGAGTGGACCATCCAGCTGTGTCAGGTGAGCAGATCAGCTGGCTGTGCCACTTGAGCGGGTCAACCAGCTCTGTAACTTCATCCTTGAATTAATGAGAAGAGCGCAAAAGTCCTCCTGAGTTAGCAACACCAGAATGGAGAAGGACTCTATAACTGGATTAACCCAACAGAGAATATAAAAAACGAACAACAAACAGAAAGAACTCAAAGACAGCAATGGGTTTGAGCTGGTGTCAACCCACTTATGCCTTCAAAGTGATGGGAGACGGCCAGCGTTGTGACGGTGAGCAGATATAGAGACTGCTAACGAGAATCACATCTGTATGGTGATTCAGCTGGACATTGCATCTGCTATACTCTGCTAAGTGCAATTTATATTTCCATTTAATTTAAGCACATTGCTGTATCACTCTGCTAAATCAAAATCCCATGTAATGTCAAATAACTTCAAATAAGTGAATTTGGTATGAAACACTGAACCCATCACGTGTAGAATATCTAAAAGCAGCTGGTCAGACAGTACTGGTCTGTGACCTGTGTTCAGCACATCTGGCTATTCTAAAGCACGAGGAAACTTCCTCCTCAAGGAGGTGCCACCGATGTGGAGACCAATGGTACATCCACGCAGGCCCCAGCACGGTGCCAGCAGTGCTGGGACACACAAAATATTCCCAGCTGAAGTCAGACTGGGGGAAAAAGAGAACAGAAAACTCTGTCCCCTTGCAAGGATGGAATCCTTTCATGGCGACCAGTATCCAAAGCTATGACAATGCAGTGTTTGATTGCTGAAGGAGGATAAAGGTACTACCCTTGAAGCTTCAGCAAGCATGCTGTGGTCCATGCTGGACACTTCATTACCCAAATGATGTTAACCAGTGAGAAGCAGCTTTGAGAAATGCACAGTATTATCAGAGAATTAGAAGGGCTGAGTTCTGAGGAATGACTGAAAGAACCACGCATTATGTGGTATCTGTCCGGACCTTCGCTACGTGCTATCTATCTGTACATAAGAAGCCTGACCTGACAGTGAATCACCTGAATCGTGCACGTTCCCAGGAATAAGTACTTACTTAGAGGAACATAAGCTCTGAAGCCTGAATTAAGTTTGTTCTGCTCCACAGCTCCGTTATGCCCATCTACCTGGAGAACAATGGGTCCATCAAGCAGGATATGCACAGACCACGAGACAAAGCTCAGGGGGTTTGGGGGGTAAAGCTTCACCAACAGGCACAAACCCACACGTCACTCTGGAGAGCAGAGCTCTGAATTTCTGATTGCCAACTTCACCCTTTCAGCATCCCAAAGCAGCCGAACTGCAGAAAAGCAGCAAGATTATCCAGATCCTAAGATGCTCCTTCTGAGAACTCGAGCTCTAAACTGTCTTTCCCACCTCTCCCAGGCAATCTCATCCTCTGGGCATAGGATGCACTGGTGCAGAAATGGGATTTCACTAAAATCTATGACTGTGGTTGTCCAGGGGATCTTCTGTACGCGCACTGAGATCTACAACGAGCTGTCTGCCTGCGAGCCAGGTGATGGAATTCAATACCCACACCCCAGAGCTATCGTCCTGCTTCAATATGCTGAGCAAGATGCACTCCTTAAGCCTCAACCCTTTTTTCAGCTCCTGAATCATTCTGAGGGTCTTTCAGAATTCCACTCAGTAACGTCAGATTCATCCGGCGGTGTGAATGTCTGACTTGCACCAAGTGATGTTTTAGTGATCTTCCAAAGCTGCAACTAGAGCAGGCAAGTTCACATAACTCTGGAAGTTTGTCCTCTACATACACAAAATCTCTCTGCCACATCCTACACAATCAACTAACGTTAACACAATTATCTTGGAGAAACCCGTGTCCTTTGCTGAATTACATTTTTCCAGGGTAATTTCATATCCTGTAACCTACATTCTTTGCCTGCAGACACGTCACCCAACACGGTCTGTTGGAACATGGCTGCTCCAGCAGGAAAGTCAGATCATTCCGCAGCCGTTACTTTACTGTTAGCTATTCCCCCACTGTTTGTGACACCTGCAATCCTTACAAACACAGGTTTTTGTCACTATTTTGAAACACCAATAGAAGTGTTGAGCTGCAGGGATCAAAATTTGTAAAGAAACCTTGCTGGTGATGGACCCCCCCCGGTACCTTCTCCTTAGCAGTTGCTTTCTGAAACTTCACAATGCTCCTAAGCCACGTTCGTTCTGTTAATTCCATTTATTGTAAGGTTATTTATACACATGTCACATGGTTATTAAGGAAGTCAAAACACGCTATGTAAACACAGTCCTCACTTGAACCACTCCTATGATGCTCTTGAGAAAAGACAGCAGGTTTGTTTCAACCTTTCACAGAACCACACTGTATGATACTAATCATATTTCATTCTCTAATTCTCTGTTGATTGTGGTCTGAATTAATTGCTTCATTACTTTACCCAGCATTGATGCTGAGCTAAACAAGCTATAGTTTCCCAAATCACCTATTTTATACCCTCAGAATATTAGAATAGCAACAGCCCTCTACCAACTCTTCGAAATTTCATAGATTAGGAAGCTTTTGAGGTATTAACATTAGTGGTTCAGACAACTCCTCGGCTAGGCTCTTTTAGACACTTGGGTATATGTTATTCAAGCCTGTTAATTTGAGTATGTTTATTTTTAGCAAATACTATCTCACTTTCTCCTTGGTTACAGCTGGGAAACTTTCTGTTCCAAGCACATCATATGGATAGATACATCCTCCTGATTTGTTCCAAACTCAGAGCAGAACATTTCTGCTTTTTTTTTTTTTTTTGCACCAGAATATACAATTTTATCATTTACATACAGAAATGGATCTCTACCAGACTTTTTTTATTTCTTCTAATGCTCTAAAATTTCTTATTATCTTTACATATTGGCCTTTGATATTTGCTTTGGCTCCCCTTATCAACCTCCTACACACTTTAGCTCAAATTAACTGCATTTCCTTCTCCTTTACTTGCTAACCTTTGCAGCAAGAAGGGGATACATGTGTCTGTAAGTAATATTTAACTGCTCCTTCATTATCGCCCTGAAGTGGGTGATGTCTTGGCCAGCAGATTTCCCCCCCCCGATTTCTGGACTGCATTTAGCAGCGTGTCCTCAAATAACCCTTCAATTTTGTTAATTATGTAAAATTTATGTTCCCAAATATCAAAAACTCTGAGGTTCAGAAAAAACGGCACTCCTCCCTCCCCAGGAGAGACTCACGCGCTGCTGACACGCTCTGCACACGATGAGCACAGCCACAGCCCGACCATCAGGTCTGCTGCTCCACCTGCACATTTTTATTGGAGCCATCAAGTGGTTTTTTTGATCTGTCAAACGAAATTAATTCTAGATCACATTATCTCACAGCAACAATATTTCAGTAGGGGCAGAAGGGACATTCAGGGAACGTTCCCCCGTTGAACTGAGCTCTGCCCGCCCAGGTCTCCTCCTGACCCCCAAGGAAAGGGACTGCTGGGGTGTCTCCAGTGCCAACGCAGACACCGCCCCAGGAGCCCTGGCACTGCCCTACACACCCCGCTCTTTTGGCACGTCAGCTGTCAATTGCAATTTTCTTTTCTTCTAACAATGCTTTTGTACAACTATATAATACAGACCTAAATAATTAAAATATCCACCAATTTATATCCATATTTGTATCTAATGTCCCTAAGTCCTCTGTGTACAGGCACACGTGCTCACTCTACGTATAAAATGGAAGCGGACGCACAAAGACTGTTGTCTACATCACTAGTTACAGGCTCCTCCAGGAAACAAATCAAGGATCTAAAACCTGCCAGGCTCAGAGGAAGACACAAGGGTAGACACTACAGACCATGCTCTTGAATCCTGGTCAGACAAGGCAGGATTTTCAAAACCTCATGCCCCGACAGGTCTAACCTAGTCCTAAACTGTGGCACTTTCACAGCCTGGTGCATCCCACTGACTCCAGCGAGCCGGGTGAGTGTTAATTGCACAGTGGTGTAACTGCCTGCGTGTATTCGTTCTGGTGCTGGGCACGGAGAGGCAGTCACCCGGGTGCCCTCTGCAGCAGCTACCACATTCAAACCCCACCTTGTTCAAAGGCATCTCAATACAGCCTGTTGCTGAGCTCTGCATGATCACCCAAATCTTTGCAGTTTGAAACCTTCCCTCAAGAAAAACCGTATCTTTGTGCTACCGCATTCCGTCCAGCTACGTGACACCGTAACGGTCACATCCACTTCCCCTGCCTTCTGAAGATTACCTACCAGCAAGGGGAGCATCTTCACGAGGCACTGCCCACAGGCACTTCCAAACTCTGGCTGAGTGCCCATCCCAGGACTGAAGCACAGATGCTCATCAGCACTATCGGCAGGATTTGTTGACCCAGGCTGTCTGAACATAGCATGAAAGGGTAAAGCCCATCCTACTCCTGTCGTTCTGCCAAACCTTTCAGTTCTGAGTGAAAGAGCCCAGAAGATGTTGTGACTGAGTGCCAGATGCCGAGGTCCTAGGAACTTCCTTTCTCCTTCAGTTCACTTACCTCTGTGCATCCTCACTCAATAGTTCATGCCACTCAGCAACACCAAGGTGAAGAGGTGACAACAGCAGACCAAGTTCCCAGCCAGGGAGGTGACAGCACTGCTCTCCCCAACCCTGTGTCTCACCTGAAGGTTGCAGCACTGGCAATGACATTAGGTGTGGTACGTGCTGAACTCAAGAATGGAGACACTTCCCAAAGGCAACCTGCAGGACATCCGAGTCCTACCAAATTAGGCCAGGAGAGGTGCTGGCAGCTCCACCTCATCTACTAAAGTCTTGCCCTGTGCTGCTCTCCAGTTAGACAGTCTCCGCACTCGGATACTACCTTCTCAGACACCTCTGCCGCAGAACGCAAGAGATGCAGGGGTCTTCCTAACAGATTTTGTCAAATGGAAAAAGAAGAACAAAATGCATTTAAAATGGAGAGAGAGATCTGACTTGGAAGAACAAAACTCAGGAAAGAAAACAGATACACTTCGGAGGCCACCCTGGCTAAAAACCTTCAGTGGTTCTGCCAGGTGAGGAACCGTATTTAGGTTTTTTGCTATCTACCCTAGGCCATGTTATTGTCACAGGGAAGGCTGTCACCATACATGGGACAAAGACACCATGTGCCAGCCAGAACTGCTGTCCTGGAAGGTTTGCTGCCTGCCCCAGGGCCTGGATTGGTGGTGTTATGGAAAGATTTTGGGACTCCTACCCTTCCTGATTACTACCCTTTGCTGTTCAAGGTGGGTAACAGTGATACATTCAGGAAAAACCTTGAGCAACTCAAAGGTGACCGCAGGGCTTTGGGGTCAAGGGCGATGGAGATACGGCAAGAGCGTGTTCCAGCTGTGTTCTCAACACAGCTGTCCCCAAAAACTCTTCTGGCTGAAGTAAAGACACACTGTGGAGTGCACACATCTGCCAGGTTGATGCCTGGACATGCAGCTGATGCTGCCAGCTAAGATTCAGGTTCCTCGATCCTGGTGCCTCACTAGAGGATGATGGAAGACTACCAGGAAGAGAAAGACCCGGTGTAACTACAAGAGGGAAGAACACCTTTGCAACCACAGTTGCTGATGTAGAGAGAAGGGTTTTAAACTAAGGTCATCGGAGAATGGGGACCCAAGCCCAGAGTTAAGAGTGGAACGTATGGAGGGGGTATGCCAGTAAAGGTCCACAAGGGGACATTCATTTTCTTGTCCAGAGGACTGGGCATTCGGAGGCTTTCCTCAGGTTCACAGAACGTGGACTGCAAACACTGCAAGTCCTGCTGCGGTTGCAGGGCTACGATGTGGTCAGACTCAGAGACTTGAGACAGCGTGTGTTGATTACGACTGCCTACAGGCTGTTCAGGAAGGACAGGCAGGGAAGGGAGGTGTCTCCATGTGATGGAGTTCCTGACCACAGAGAGCTGCAGTGTGGAAGCACAGACATGCCTTCTGAGAGTCTCTGGATCGGATCTAGGCTAGGAGCAGGAGGGACCCTGGGTCTGTTACCACCACCCAAGAGGAGGTGGTAGGTGAGGTCACCCATAAACAATTAGTGGAAATCTTGCAAGCCCTCATCTTCTTTGTGATTTCAACTGTCCAGACATCTGCTGGGAAGTCAATGGATCATTCGCCAGCGAATCCAGGAGCCTCCCAGACCACTGGTGACAACTTCCTAACACAAACACTGGCTGCTAGAGGTGACCTTCTGCTTGACTTACTGCTCACCAACAGGGAAAAACTGGTGGTGAACGTGGTCATAGGGCAGCTCAGGATGCATCAACTGCAAGATAGCTTCATTGAGCGTCTGGAGGAAGGCTTGAAAGGTGAGTAGCAGAGCTAGGATCCTGACGTTCAGGACAGACTTCAGCTTCCTGAGAAGCAGCCTGAAGGGAAGGGAGTGCTGGTTTTCAAAGAAAAATTTTTGAGATCTCAAGAACAACCCTCCCACCCTGTTGTTGAGGAAGACGGGGTATTTTTGCAGAAGGCTAGCTTGGTAAGTATGAAGGTTCTTAATGAACTAAAATGCAAAGAGCACAAACAAGAAGGAGAAACAGTGACAGGCACCAAAACAATAAAACCAATGCTCAAGCACTAGGGACAATATCAGGAAAGCCAAAGCCCTGCTGGAGCCGACTATCAAAAGGCATTAAGCAGAACAAGGACATCTTCTAGTGGTACACTGGCACCAAAAGGAAGTTCAGGGAAAATGCGAGTCTGCTGATGAAAAATCAGTCATGGACAATACAGCTATGACCAAAGTGCTTAACTTTGTTTTGTGTCTCAGTGTTCATGGACAAAGTGAGTTCCTAGAGCTCGGAGTGCAGCGGACAATATAAGATGGGCAGCCAGTAGTGGGGAAGCAACAGGTTAGGGAATTCTTAGAAGAGCTGCTGGATCCATTGGAGTGGGTCCAAAGCAGAGCCACAAAAACGATCCGAGGGCTGGAACACCTCTCCTATGAGGACAGGCTGAGAGAGTTGGGGTTGTTCAGTCTGGCTGAAGGCGCCGGGGAGATCTTATTGTGGCCTTGCAATACTTAAAGGGGTTTATAAGAAAGACAGGATCTGTAGCGATAGGACAAGGGTAATGGCTTTAAATTAAAAGAGGGGAGATTTAGACTAGATAGAAGGAAGACATTTTTTACAATGAGGAACAAAGACTGGAATGGGTTGCCCAGAGAGGTGGTGGCTGCCCCATCGCTGGAAACATTCCAGATCAGGTTGGATGGGGCTTTGAGCAACCTGATCTAGTTGAAGGTGTCCCTGCTCATGGAAGGGGGTTGGACTAGATGGCCTTTAAAGGTCCCTTCAACCCAAACTGTTCTGTGATTCTATGATCCAGGTCCACAGGCCCAGTGGGATTCAGCAGAGGTGGCTGGGGGAGTTGCTGAAGCAATCACAAGGCCACTGTCTATTCCTTTGGCAAAATCATGGTGATTTAGAAGGTCCCTGACAAGTGGTCCCTAATGTATCACTCACCTTTGAGAAGGGAAGGAGACTCAGCCCTTCCTCAGCATTGTTAAGGCCATGGAACATGTCTTCATGCACAAACGTTTGAAGGACAAGGAGGCAAACAGGAACAGTCAATATGGATTTCCCAACAGCAAACTGTGCTTGACCAATATGGCTGTTTTCTGTGATAAAACAACTACTTCTGTGGGCAAGTGTGCAGTGGTGGACATGACATACTGTGACTCCAGCAAGCCTTCTGACACTGACACCCACAGCATTCTCATAGAATCACCTAGGTTGGAAGGGACCTTTAAGATCATCGAATCCAACCATCAGCCTCACACTGCCAGAACCACCACTAAACCGTGTCTCTCAGCACCATACCTACATGTCTTTTAAATACCTCCAGGGATGGTGACTCCACCACTTCCCTGGGCAGCCTGTTCCAATGCTTGACAACCCTTTTGGTGAAGAAATTTCTCCTAATATCCAATCAATACCTCCCCTGGCACAACTTGAGGCCATTTCCTCTTTTCCCATCGTTTGTTACTTGGGAGGAGAGACCGACCCCCCCTCGCTACACCCTCCTCTCAGGGAGTTGAGAGAGCGAGAAGGTCTCCCCTCAGCCTCCTCTTCTCCGGGCTGAGCAACCCCA
>VYXH01009759.1:0-28278 GCA_013397275.1 Burhinus bistriatus | reverse complement strand
TGACCAGTCACCAACTGGATTTAACTCCATTCACCACCACTCTTTGGGCCTGGGCCTCCAGCCAGTTTTTGACGCAGCAAAGAGTACACCTGGCTGTGAGCAGCCAGTTTCTCCAGGAGACTGCTGTGGGAAACTGTGTCAAAGGCTTTACTAAAGTCCAGGTAGACAACATCCACAGTCTTTCCTTCATCCACCAAGTGGGTCACCTTGTCATAGAAGGAGATCAGGTTAGTCAAGCAGGACCTGCCTTTCATGAACCCATGCTGACTGGGCCTGATCACCTGGTTGTCCTGTACATGCTGTGTAATGGCACTCAGGATGATCTGTTCCATAATCTTCCCCGGCACTGAGATCAGACTGACAGGCCTGTAGTTCCCTGGATCCTCCTTCTGGCCCTTCTTGTGGATGGGCGTCACATTTGTTAGCCTCCAGTCAACTGGGACCTCCCTGGTGTGCCAGGACTGCTGATAAATGATTGAAAGTGGCTTGGTGAGTACTTCCGCCAGCTCCCTCAGTACCTTGGGGTGGATCCCATCTGGTCCCATAGACTTGTGCATGTCACAATGACTTGAGCAGGTCACTCATCATTTTCCCTTGGATTATGGGGGCTTCATTCTGTTCCCTGCCTCTGTTGTCCAGCTCAGGGGGCTGGGTACTCAGGGTGCAACTGGTCTTAGTGTTAAAGACTGAGGCAAAGAAGGTCTTTTCCTCATCCTTTGTCTCTATGTTCCGACCCCCATCTACTAAAGGATGGAGATTCTCCTTAGTCCTCCTTTTATTGCTAATGTATTTATAGAAACTTTTTTATTGTCCTTAACATCAGAAGCCAAGTTAAGTTCTAGTTGAGCCCTTCTGATTTTCTCCCTACATAGCCTCACAGCATTTTTGTAGTCCTCCTGAGTGGCCTGCCCCTTCTTCCAAAGGCCATATATTTTCCTTTTTTCCCTGAGTTGCAACCATAGCTCTCTGCTCAGCCAGGCTGGTCTTTTTCCCCAATGGCTCATTTTTCGGCACATTTGTTTGGAAACTGAGGAGCTATGGACCAGATGCATGGACAGCTAGGTGGACTGAGAATTGACTGGACTGCAGTAGGAAAAGGTAGTGACTAATAACTAGGGAGCTGGCAATGAGCAGAGTGCTCTAGAGGCCAGTCCTGGGGTTCATCTTGCTCAACACCCTCATCAACAACACAGATGATGCAGAGGACACCCTTGGTAAAAGTGCAGATGATATTAAAGTAGGGGAGCGTCTGACATGGTGAAATGCAGAGCTTCAAACCAGAGGAGCCTTGAGAAATTTGAGGACCAGCCTAACAGGAATTTCATGAAGTTCAACAACAGGAACAAGAAGAGCGTGCATCTGCGGTGGACCAACCCAACACACTGGTCCAGGCTCAGGAGCGACCGCCCCAGTAGCAGCTCTGTTGAAGAGGCTGAAAGGGATTTACGATGACTGTCAGCCTGAGTACGAGTCCGTAATGCACTCTCACAGAGAATAAGGCAAGCTGCAGGCTGGGCTACAAAACAAACAGCCTGGCCAGCAAATTCAGGGACGTTATTACCCTTTTTACTCAGCACTGGTGAGGCTGCACCTGGAATACTGTGTTCAGTTTTTGGCCATCGAGTTCAAGAGAGATGGGAAGAAACTGAGAGGGTCCAGACCCAGATTGCATGACAAAAAAAAGTGAGCAGCCTACAACTGCCTGCAGGACACTTAAAAAAATGATTGAGTCAAACTCTTCCTGGAAGTAGCAGATCATGCAATGAATGTGGCCAACAGCCACAAATTGTGGTTTGAGAGGTTCAGGTTGCACTTGGAATTTAGCAAAAAAGAACTTCCCAGGACTGCAGTAGAGCCCCAGAACAGGCCACCAGAAAGACTGCAGCACCACCATCCTGCAGATGGTTTCCTGCAGAAGGTTCCTAAGGCTTGGCTGGACAGAGACAGAGGTGACCCAACATAGTCCTTCTTGGAGCAGGATGTCAGAGAATCCTTCCAACCAGCACGTCTATGACTCTGCAGAGCAGAAAACACATAGCTGTAGGTTCAAAGGCTGGCTCAGGAGGAAGATCAGCCCTAACTTATGGTTTCACTATAAAACAGAGTAATTCATTGACGGAAAAAGCCTCGAAGATCCCCAGAGAGCCCTGACAAGGAGCGATGGGACAATATTCTCTCCACTTTCCCATTAAAAGATATTTGGAAACTGTACTGAGACACATGCTCAGGGAACTAAGAGAAGATCCCTCCATTTTAGGATGTAAAAAAGACTCATGTGTAATTGGGACACAAGTTTCTACAATGGATAAGGATTTGACCATATCTCAGGCTGAAAATATGGTCCACCAAGCCACAAAAACGCATCTGCTAATTGTCTTTCTGTTATCAAAAGGAGTATTTCTCACAAGAAATGAACAGTCTTCAGTCATCTGACATCCAGGCTGCTGAGTAAAAAGCTGCACAATTTCCAGAGACAGCTAAGAAAAAACATCTGGGAGACTGGAGATGCTGCAGAAGCTAGGTAGTTGCAGTGACAGGGGAAGTAAGAAAAAAAAAGCATATACTCAGCAGAGACGGGTCACATGGTGCCACCATTGAAGGTATAGCTGATGGAGGCATCTCTAGCAACACAGCCACAGTACGGTTTTCAGGACCATACACAGAATTAAAGCCAGGCCTCCATGTGTAGCACAGGGTCTGGGGTATGACATAACACTCTCGCTTACTGCCATGTGTCTTAACACACCTGGACATGATGGCCTCTGCAGTGATGAACTTGAGGAAAGTCTTAGAGCTGTGATGAAACCTTGTGCTATCGAAGTTCTCGGTCCACCATGAACTGGAGATGACTTCTGTGAGATGGATGGACTGCAATGAGCAAGCGAGCACCCTGGAGACAGGTGAAGTGAACCAGAGCTCTTCCTGACGCAATGGAAATACCATGCTCAGAATCACGTCCAAAGACTGAATCGCCAAATGAAAGCATGGTGTCCAGGAAGCGCTTCCTTCTCCTGCGCCTGCTGCTGAGGGACAGCAACCAGGACAGACTCACAGCAATCTCAGTGTTACTTCTGAGTCTCCAGAGCGGTCAGCACCTCAGAGCATATGGACGCCACAAAATTCTCTGACTTCACGTTGGAGAGGCATCGCTGGTTTGTTGCCAAGGTTTTGCCACCCATAAACCTGAGAAGCACCAGCAGCAATTGCACGTGCCGCTAAATCCATAGTGTTGACAGCACTGAGACTCCAGGAGTTCCTCTGAGAGAAACCCCCGACAGCACAGAGAACAACACCCAAATGCTCCAAGGAGCTGCTCCATGTTTGGTATTTCTCACCCGCAGTGCTACTGAATAATGTGCCTTTTGCCAAGAGACCACAGTGCTGGGATTCCTCTGACAGAACGTGCTGTCAACAAAACGGGCACCTACGCCAGAAGAAGCCGCCCTGGGACCCCTGTCCAGTCAGGGGAGAGCTGGTCAGTGAATCCACCAGATTTGTCACATCCTAAGGCAGACCTCAGGGTAGTTCAGATGAATTCACTGCTCCCCAAGTTCCATCTCCACATTCATCTGGTCTCCACTGGCAGACTTGGCAAGGCAGGCAGGTGCAGGCACCCAGGCAGCTGAAGCCTGAAGTGAGGTGAGATGAATCCCACCACAGATATCTACCAGAGGCCGTGTACGGAGATCATCTGTGTCTGTGTTGTTGCAGCAACCCTGTGGGTGGTAGGACCACAGTGGTACTTAGGAAAGTAAAGTGCCCCATGGATAGCTGGCACCTGCACGTTGAAATGTGAACAAGAACATTGATAAGTTGGTGTTAGTCAAACCAACCAGAGAAAAGCAGCCGTTTGGCTTCATTTTAGAGCTGGCCTCCAACCACTCCACTTGGAGCACGTATGATGGAAGTGCAGCTAAAAGAGATGCTGAGTAAACACTGAGGTTACTTATCTAGCTATTTCTATACATAGAAATGCTGTGGGAGAGAGGGTGAGGGGTGGTGATTGCAGTGCTGGAAGATCAAGGGCAGGGCTTGATGCCTCTGATCTGTCTGCCCTAAGCAAGCAGAAGCCCTGGGAATTTTCTGTCCCTCCACGTCCCTGGTGCAGCCCATGTCAACCACCAACTGGCTGGTCTGCCTGTGGCTGATCTGAATCACACTCATCACAGATGGGAAGGTTAGTCATCAGGAAGAAAGGGCAGCCTTCTTACTGGTGATGAACCCACGATCTTTCTTTAGAAGACCTGATGACACAAAATAACTTAGCTTGGTTCATGTATTTGTTTTAGCATAAGAATCTGCAAAATAGGATCCTTTGGTTGTTGGGTCAGCAATAACAAAGATGCTGGAGTTTCACCTGGACCGCTGTTCTTGAAACCTGGGCAGATGCACGTTCTGGAGGTCTCTGGGCTTTTGCTGGGTAAATGAACGAAGCAATGAGCATGCCCACCTGAGAGCACCACCAGAGCCTGACAGAGCGGCCACAGAGGGACCAAAAAAGGAAACGGAGAGACAGTGCTTATGAAGTAAGCGAAGGGGCTATGAAGTAAATGAAAAACTAAGACCAAGAGTGAGTTCATGGGAAAATGCTGAAGGATCACAAGACAAACGCAAGCTACTCAGCTGGATGCCCTGGCAGACTGGAGGGGCTGCCGATGTTCTGCCCATTTGCAGCCTTCAGCCAGCCTGGAGCACAGCAGTCAAGCAGGAAGCCTCTGTCCAGGCTCCATATGGAGAGAGGCACGTGGAGGAAGGCAGGGCGTGAGGATGAGGCATCTCTCTGCCCTGCTTGTGTGATACCTACAACGACCTGTGCGTGCCTCCCTGTCTTGCAGACTTTATTCTCCTCAAGGCAGAATTTCCTCTGTGAGCGTGGCACTAAAGTGGTCAGGACAATCTGGTCCAGGCACCTGGCAGTTCCCCTACAAGTTTACAACCTAGACAAGGTGTAAAATCTTAAGTAGTAATAAAATTGGGATCAGATTCCCACCCAAAATACATTGCAGCAAGCAGTGGCTGAGTCAACATAAAAAGCAGGAGATTTAGCACTTGTGACCACTCCACATGCTTTGCTGGGATTAAAAAATGAACCTGTTCACTCCAACATGAAGAGAAGGCTTAAGTGTCTAGACCTCCTGAGAGAGGACTTGAAGCATGACAAAGGAGAGCAGAAAAAGCAACAAGCCCAGAAGGCAAGGAAAAAAGAGACAGTATCTCTCTGTGTAAGGAGAGGAAGGGCCAGATATTCCAGTCTATTACGGTACTTTTGGAGGACTGGGGACTCAGCTGCTGTAAGGGACTAGGCTATGAGGGCAAAATTTTAAACATGCTTCTTCTGATGCTTGAATTTCTGTTGATAGGTGGCATTGTAGGATTGAGGTTACATCTCTCCAAAGCTCCAGGCTCCCTCTGCCACAGCTCAGAGCCAGACGGCAATCTGAGTTGGGGAAGCCTAAGGGAGCTGGGCGTAAAAGTGGGATCAGCAATGTTCCAGCGGAGAGGGGTGAGCAGGCAGCGTACATGAATACGTACAGGCTGCAGATGGGTTGTTACGGCTGGATTATGTGACCAAAGGCTCACCACCAGTCATAACAGAGCAGAGGAACAACGACAGCTGGAGGAACCCCAATGACCTGATCGGTGCCCCGGCTCAGCTACCCTCACGGCCACCACAGTGGGAGGGTCAGCTCCCAGTCTGCGCTTGGGACCCATGGGATGAGTCAATGGGAGAGGCTCTCTCCAGGTCACTCTGTGGACCGAGGGGAACCACTGTGTGTGGGGGTACGGGACTCACTCTGGGATGCCAGGGAGAGCGTTCTGGGATTGTGCCAGATCGACCAAGATGTTTAGTGAAAGGATCAAAGGCTGGAAAAGGGAGGGATGAGGGTGGATCAGGCAAGAGCAAGGATGGGAGAACAATGGGAGAGGAGTATGGAAGAGGTCAGTTGCTGGTCAGTATGCTTGCCTGACCATGCCCTGCCCCTGGGCACCACAGTCTGCCGTGCCTTGTCGCTGCAGGACTTCTAGCCATTTTTGTGGGTGAGGCTGCGCTCTGGTGTGTGTATTTATGCGCACGTGTGTGCATGGAGGTATCACTGCCAGCAGCCAGGGAAGGGGCCATGGGTGGCAGGGTCCCACACATATTGTGTCGATACATGTGTAGGTGCATTTCATTTGTGAGGAATCATCAAGATGGACTGGCCAGTGAGTAGGACAAGAGGAGAGGTCATAGACCTGGGGCAGATACCGGAGAGATTGGATTCTGGGAATTTGCTCCTGGAGAGACCAGACTGACCAGTGGGTTTCAGAGTCAGCTACTGGCAAGGCCCAGTGTCTGGAGCAGCTGCCAGGGAGACTGGTTTGGGTTTGTGTGTGCCTCTGCATCCAGCAGCTGGGGAGACCTGCGGACTGGAGACCAGCTGCTGGACAGACCAAGGGTCTACGGCCTAGGGATTCAGCGCATGTGTGTGTACACGTGTGTCAAGAGATCCGACCACCAGCAAGTGGGGTGGGGATGCAGGTGTCAGGGGTTCACACGCTCAGGTGCCAGCAACTGAGGAGACTGGGGGAGCTAGGGACCAGCTACTGGGCAGACTGGAGGTCCAAGACCAGCTACCAGAGGGATCCATATTACATATACATATATGTACATCACTTGGGCTCCCAGCTCTGCTGGCTCCTCATGCCAAGGCACACAGAAACACATCTTGTTCCTTGCCCCAAAGGGGAGCCTCGCGGAGGAAAGGGAACTGCTGGAGCATCCACCAGGCTGCCTCCAGCATCCACAGCCAGCCACCTGGCTTCAGAAGCTGATTTAATTGCTGAATTAGTGTAAGGAAGACTAAGGCAGGTCAGGGCTTGCTTGGAGCTATAAGTAGTGTCCCTGTCACCTGGTCCTTGCATGAAGGAGCCATTTTGTGGTACTGGAGGAGCTGTTTCCCACTGCTGGGCAAGGCCAGCTCTTATGTGGAGACTGTCACTGTCATCAAACACTTCTCTGCCTGGAAACACCTCTCAGGGCTTCCCACCTGCACAGCTTTATTTGTATTTGCTAACTCCAATGTGAAAGCACCTTACATAGAATCATAGAATCGCTAAGGTTGGAAAAGACCTTTAAGATCATCTAGTCCAACCATTGACCCTACGCTACCAGGTCTGCCACTAAACCATGTCTCCAAGCACCACATCTACACGACTTTTAAACACATCTAGGGATGGTGACCCAACCACCTCCCTGGGCAGCCTGTTTCAATGTTCGATAACTCTTTTCAGTGAAAATTTTTTTCCTAATGTCCAACCTAAACCTCCCCTGGCGCAACTTGAACCCGTTTCCTCTTGTCCTATTGCTAGTTCCTTGGGAGAAGAGATCAGCTCCCATCTCACGACAATCTCCTTTCAGGCAGTTGTAGAGAGCAAGAAGGTCTCCCCTCAACCTTCTCCAGCCTAAACAATCCTAATTCCTTCAGTCGCTCCTCATAAGACATGTTCTCCAGACCCCTCACCAGCTTTGTTGCCCTACATGTTCCTGGCTGTCTAGCACTGATCCCCAATACTGAGAAAGCTTTAAAGTTAAAAGACTAAACATAAATTTCAGCAAGAGATGGTCTCAGGCTACAAGTTACAAGGCTAGAAATGAACTCTCAAACTTAAAATGTCCATGCACCTTTGATCTGAATTTAACAGATCTCTAATCCATACACTTGAACAGGTTGATGAAGATGGTCCCAGAGACCTGTACAAGGCTTCAAGCTATAGCACAACACCTCCCTTTCCGAATACTGCCCTCAGGACGTGGCTTCACATTGTGGCAAAGCTGCTGTGCTCATTCTGAACCCACCTCCAGCTCCCTTCCCAGGGAAACCACACATGCTTATTGCTCCGCTTGGCATAGATTTAATGATCAGGCAGCCACAGGGGAAATCGGCTCAGCTAGGGGATCCAAAGGAATTCGGAACCCACTGAGGGCAGCTTACCAGCTAAATGCATGTATTCTGCAGCTGAACACCCAAACTGGGAGGGAGGGGAGAGGGACTGCAAGTCTCAGCTGGGACAAGGCTGCTCTACTGCAGCACTAACCTCCTTCTCGCACCCCACATGGCTTTATACGCATTTGAGATTCTTCCCTGCTTTGTAATGTTTCTCAGATTACGTACCAGAAAAAGTATCAGCACTATAACGATTTTGTCAGGTTTATGACAATTGGTACTTCACTGGCATTCTTTAGAGGCTGCAGAAGACACACCAACAACGCAGACGACGTTGTTGGCAGCAGGCTGTTCAGGTCACGCAGTCCTTGCCAGCACCCTCCTGCTCGCAGCTTTTGGGGACTTGCCGGCTGCAAGAACCGTGCTCACGTGCAGGACGGACAACGCAAGCGGCCTCCCTGGGAGCTGCTCTCCAGAAGGTTTGGTCCAAGTACAGAGGGCAAATCTGGGCCCCGCTAACCACAGAAAGGACAGTGGAGGAGAGGTATGCTCTTCCCACTGGAAGTAAGGCCAAGCGCCAACCCGCACCTCTGCTGAGAGGTCCCCAAGCCCGGCTCCGCTCTTCCCTTCCTCCTGTAGTCCACTAGCCGTCGGGCTCCCCATGCTCCTGGCAGCACGCGGCTCCACATCCCCGCACATCGGCTGTTGGTTCTCCCACCTGCCCTGCAGCAGGGCCACACGCATGGGGACCACCCCACCCTTGGGAGTCCTCCTCTTGGGTGAAGCACACGCAGCACCTCGGCATGGACACACCACAGCTGGTCCCTGCTTCAGGCACAGGCTTTCCATCAACTACACATCCAACGTCCAGTCCATTACTCTGTCTGAGGTACTCGCTCCAGAAAAAGTATTGCTAGAAAGATCCTACAGAGCACTGCCGGGAGCTCCAGGGTGCATCGACCAACCTCCTGGTACAGTGGTGATGACCACCTCTGGAAAAGACAGCATTTTTCAGTGTAAGCTTCAGATTGCAGAGCGCACGGCAGTGGCTGAGCTGAGCAAAGCCCAACGTCCACTTCCCCAGTCCCAGGAGCACTTTCACAACCAGTACAGCTTCACGCGTCCACCTGCCAGAAGTAAGCAGCTCTGCTTTGCCGCACACCATGCACAACCACAACCTACACCACCACCACCGCCACGTCAGACCAAAGCAGATTTCATGGACTGCATTACTGGGTTTAAAGCCTTATGATTTTTGCATGGGAAGATGCGAGAAAGCAAAGTCCCACGGGATGCCAGCCTTTCCTCTGACTGTACGGACTGCCTGCCCGGGGTGTGCTGCTCGGTACTGGCTGTAAGCAGACCATGCCACCCATCTCAAACCTTCACACAGAGTTCCCTTTCCCACTCCGTCTAACACAGTCACTGCACAGACTCGGTGTCAATTCGGCCTCACTCTACCTCTTCTGCACCATTGCGCCCTTGGAAGGGGCAGGATTCTTCTCACATCCCTTCCTGCACCGACAGCGTACACATCTCTGCTTGACACAAACTCTCTGGGATCCCTTTACAATGAAGGCACAGAAATGGGCATCTTGACCGAGTGACTCACAAACACTTTAATCATTTCTCAACTGCCTTATTGTAACAGCCTTTTCTCTGGCTTCAAGAAACGCAGACTTGGCCTATTCATACCATACCCATTTGGCATGGATTCTGAACATAATTTTCACTTGCAAGTACCACAGTAATGTCTCCTACACTTTCCTCCTATAGCGAGGAAGGTCCCTATAAACATTAACAAATTAATGCTATCACTCTCTTTTAATCACTCCTGAAAACTATCCTCTGCAAGATGAAGCAGCCGATATGCCAAGACTGTTCTTGCAGTGTCATCCCCCTGCCCCGAGACGGCGAGCACCAGCACGGGAGCATGCCCGCCGTCCCGTGTGCTGGGACACCACCGTCGCCACCCATCCTGCGCAGATGCCGCGCACCACACAGCACCTACCACAATGTTCTCTTGACCTATCGCTGAGGTTCTGGGCAGATACTAATACAAACTATAACAGTAATAACGCCAAGCTGCAGGAGCAAGCAAGTGCTGTCACTGCTGGAGATCTGCCAGCCAGCTTCAGAGCCCTACCCCGCTTTTCTCCTAAGGCTCCTGCCTGTGCCCCGGCGAGACTGCACCCTCTGTTCCGCCTCGCTGTGCCTTGCTGCTGAGCCCTCAAGCCACTCATTTAACACGAGTTGCCAGTGCCTCTAATCCTTGCTTCCCTTTCTGTTAAACATGACCAGGAAATCCAGTCGGCTGTGGCCTCGGAGCAGAGTAAAGGTAGCACACAGCCTCCAACATCGCCTTCTCGAGAAAGGGAAAGGGCCAAGGGGGAGATACAAGAGCAGAGCCCTACCTACCTGGTCAATCTAATTCTTCTCTACAGACCCCAATACTTGCACCACACTGGGCAAAGCTGTAGTAAATACCAGTAAAAAACAATCCTGATTGGTCTCCAGAGAGGGCATCTAATGAGTCTTTTCTCCAACCTCCATTCTCCCCGTAATTTCAGTCAGCAGAAGGGAACCTGTCAACACATTTTCTAGCACAGAGAGCATGTATCTGCTTGAATTATTGTACCCAAGGAACATTTTTTCATCAAGACATCCAGGCAGAAGGCATTTCAGTAACAATTATTACCCAGCTCTCAAAACACCTTATAAAGGAAGATAATTTTGTGCAAGACATAGGCCCTTGTCCTGCAGAGGAAGATGCTGCTGGCAGCCCATGGTCACTCCCTGCCACATCCAGGCTCACCTCAATCAGAAAGTCTCCCGTGCGAAGCCCTGCTCTCCACGCAACACCTTCCACATCCACTGATTCCAGGTACTGGAGCGCTGGGAAGGCTGGGGTTGGGGTGAACTCCTCAATTGGGGTTTCAGCTACAAAAGAGAGAGAGAGAGATTGAGACAGTGTCGCTGGAAGCAAGCAGTAGCTGGACAAGAATGTCCACGAGCCTAGGAAAAATCTCTATACATTGGTACAGCAAGAACATGTATGCAAGGCTCACCTTGACTCCAATGCAGGAACCGGAGCTAACGCTACACGTCTACAGTATTCATCAGCTTAGACCCTGAAATGGCCCCAGAGCCTCCTGGACATGTGTAACTCCCAGAGTCATATATGATCCCACAAGGTCCCTAAAGCTTCATTCATCTCCCAGTACCACAGACGAAACGAGAACAACATCTATGAATGATGCCAGGAGGGGTGGAACTCACTCCTCCTGTGTCTACGTCTGAGTTAGTGGCTCCACGCCTCTTTCATAGTCAGCAGAGAAAAAAACATGTGCCCCATCCACCTGTGCTATTGCAGAAATGACACGGCTGGCTTTCGGCACCCCAGACTGGTGGCTCTCTCGTACTGGTCCTGCCGGGGACCATTAGCTCAGGAGCAGAGGGCCACTTGTTGACGGACATCTACATTGTTTAAATGAACTCCATTCTTCATCAGTGAGGTTTTAATTGCCTTCCTGGTTGGAAAACCTGCTCCTGCCCCCAAAAGAATGCCATTTCCAGGGAAGGGACTTTCTCAGATGGACCCAGGCAGTGCACTTCGTTATCCAGCTCCAGCCCATCTTGCTTCAGTGCCCATTCAGGATGAAGGAATTTTGCATGGGGGATGCCCAGCTGAGAGCAGAGAGGAGCTGGTGTGACGTGACGAAGGAAAAAGCTTCCTTTGCCTGTTTCTCAAGAGGAGACTGTTGCAGATGTTCAGAAACATCAGATCCATTAAAGAAAGAAAGCAGCAAGGCCACAGCCACTGGTCAGGCTCTGGTCACCTGAAACTACCAGTGGTACCCAGATGGGTTGCATCAGGGTCTGGTCATGATTGTCCGAAAAGATTTTTATTTTCCCCTTTGTGTACTGTGAACAGACCTGCTGCCTGTGTACCTGTTCTGGCGCAGAGGGAATTTGTGTGTTGCTACACAAGACCGTAGCATTGGATCAGCAAGGACTTCTTCACTAGACCTTATATGACTGAAGCAGATCCAGGAGAAGCCCGAGACATCCCTTCTCTATTGGCACGCAATCTCATTACTGGCTTTCACATGTTACCAGCCAGACAGGCGTTCCTGATAGCCTGTGCCACAGGTGAGGAAAGAGCGAAGTCACCTTTCCGAGAGAAGCGCTGCTTCTCGGCACTACGACACCTGGCCACTTGTTCGCGCAGCCCTCCAGGGAGCAGCACCTACAGGGTCATTCCAGCCCCACTTCCACTTAGTGGCAGTCCCAAGACTAGAGAGCGGATTGGGACACCTCTGGCAGTCTGCGCTGCACTGACTTCGGAGCTGTTCTCAGCCAGCAGCAGCCTCAAAGATGAGGACAAAGATGGGTTACCAGATACAGGAGTACTCAGCAAGCTGGGTGGGGGGCAGTGAAGGCGCAATCTTGAAACCACTTGGGCCAGCTAATCTGTTTTCCCTGCCTGCAGAAACAGGATTCGGTGTTCCACATCACCTGACCGCCACGGACAACAAAAAGTATTGACACATTAGGAATAAGCTGCCGAAATCCCCAGACACGCTCTGACAGATCTGCACTCTCCTGAAAGTGTGATACACACTGGAGGGTCAGCAAGTGGGTTTTATTATTCCTGGGCCAGCCACTTTGCTCAAGGCTAGTTGTCAAATAACACATCGTAGTCATACGGCAGAAGTCCTCTCCTGTGACAGCAGTACAGCAGTCATTCCGCTGAGCAGCTCTTGAACATACTTAAATCAGCAGGAGGAGATGGGGCTAACAAGCCTTTGTTTTGCCTAATGATGCACCATATGTCATGCACCAAACGACATTAGTGCCTGAAACATCTAGATTTTGGCTGCTGACCAGTGGCTGGCCAACAGCATGGCACTGCCACTCGCACAGGGTCAGTTTAAGTGTCATGCACAGCTTCTGGTGTCGATGCGGATCATCTCAGTCCACCGCTCTACACAAGCAGTAAGTTTAGTCCAGTGGCCTTGGCTGGGGCGCACACAGTTTCCTGGCAGAGGGCGTATTGCATTACTTTGCATTACTTTCTCTGCAGGGTAATTAATACAAGAGCATGACGAAGGGCTTGCAAACCAGCACCAAGACCAGCACAAGAGACTCTCAGAGCTTGGCTGCACTGGCTCCTACTGTCCTCCCCTCCAGCAGAGTAATTCTCATATACATAAGAGAGAAGCTAAAGCTGGTTGGTAAGAAGCACAACAGCGAGGCCACAGCTGCATGAAACATCTGGCTCAAACGTACGCAGAGCCTAGGGATTCAGAACAGAGGACATGCTCCCCAAACCCTGGCCAGGCTGGCAATTTCGGGGCCAGGTGAACCAAAGGCTCTCACTCAGGGCTTTTCAGCAGACTGATGGAGGTGTCTTTTTCTCACATGAATCTTTAGTCCACGCAGGATTCACTGTCTCATCTTTGCTCAGAAGAGCCAGTGGTAAAAAGACACTCTTTGCTGGTGTAGGGATAGCTCTGACCAGGCTGTGCAGAAGGATCCAGGCTAACTTTATAGGAAATCAAACACCAAATGTCTGCCTTAGTGGCTGATGGCACTTGAACAAACCATTTGCCTTAGAGAAATGCAATAAGCAAGTCAGAAAACCCCAAGATTATCTATCCCGATACCATGCACGACAAGGGCCAGAGCCTTCAACAAAGGTTGCTGTAGCTCCACCTCTCACCTCAGCTGATGTATGCAGAAAGCACGGTTTATTTTTGTTAGCGATATAGCTAATGATGTATTGTATCGACAGGTCTACATAAGTTATCTGTCACTCTAAGTCTATTATCAAAAGTATTTTTTAAGAGCTGTGTCAAAACCCTAATGAAGCAGTAGATTTAATAACAGAGTCAGCAGATGATTTTGTGCATACATCTCCTTTGATGTCAGGTCACTCCAGTAAATGTGACCTACATTCTCTTTCATTTGTGTAAAATGTATAGACACTGATTTTATACAGTTAAAAATATTACCATCATTTACCATACTACTTTTTAATTATTTTATTTACAGTTTTTATGCAAGATTTTTTCTGCTAAATCAGATAGCCATCAGCTAGCACCAGACCAAGACAAAGTTTGTCTGACAAGATGTTAATATGCTGAATGATCCGATTATGCTTAGACATTTTTTATCAACATCTTTCCATGACTTCTTCCTTTGATGGAAGCTAGCTTAAGTGGCAAACAGTTGACAAGTCATCCTACCTATTTTCAGAAATGCCAATCTAACATTTGATTTCACCAAATCCTTCAGGACTTCCCCAGTGTTAAATTCAACTCTTTGGATCAGTGTTGACCAGCAAGTTCCTTCCACAGTCTGAAGTTCAAAGAACCACAAATGTGACCTTTCTGCAGACTGTAGCTGCAGAACGAGGTGCCCATTAACTTATGCTAGGCACAGGCCCAGAATGATGAGGTTTAAGGTGAGAAAGACCTTGTGTATTGCCTGAACCTCTGAAAATGAGAAAAGGGAATGCTCAGGCTCTCTGAAGTCAAGTAAATTATTTATATAATGATAATGAGACATACGGTCTCTGTAGAATATGAGCACTGTACTTCACAGAACAGAAGCATCAGCATGACATACCAGTACTGCCCTCTCATCATACCTGCATCATAATTAAGTCATGAAAAGGTTAAGTGGAAGTCCTGATCCCTGGGGAGGATAGAGTTGGACAGATGACAACATAATTGGTTTCCCAGCCAGGAGAAGGAGCCTGGTGCAAGTGCACCACGTATCACAGTGGCTCCAGATACACCCGTGCCATCAGGCTTACCCCCGCTGCAATCCCACAGTTGCCCAATTCAGATGTGCCGCCCTGAGTTTCCCCACCACGGGGCTGACGACAGCCCACAGACTGCGGCATAAATCATAGCTCAGAGTCGTCTGAGGTATAGTTCAAGGATGCATTTTTCGTATTGGTAATCAAAGATATAAACTGATAGGGAATACAGATAAAATTAACCTAGGAAACCCAGCCTCATAGCCAATTTTGTCACCTGCGTTATTCATGTGTTACATGAGGACTCCAGGCATGCCATCTTCTGTGGGCTGGAAGCCATGTATCTACAGTAACTGCATGCTGTGATACACGATTTGTAAAGTGTCACTAGTGCCTTAAAGATTCAGTAAACAAGAAAATGAGTCCTGAAGTAGGAACTATATCCTTATGAAAAAAATACTAGAAGCATAATTTAATACAGGAGCGGGAAAAAAGCAGACAGAGGAAGCTCTGCCCTGCTACTGGCTGAAGTCCCAGCACTCGGTCACAGGGAACGAGGAAGAAGCTCTAGTAACGGGTAAGTGAACATAAACTAAACCACCCCTTTTCCATGCAGAGAATAAAGCCTGCAGGGCTAGCTGCTCCAGGTATCTCCAGCAGCCACGTCAGGCCGTGGATAGAGAAGTTACGACTTGGGTTTCCACCTGCCTCAACTAACTCGCAGACTCGGGCAACACAGGGGAATCTCTGCTTCCTTCTTGCAGAACTTTCCCTTACAGCTGCTTTTAGCTCTCATTCAGTCAAACCTATCAGTGCTGTGCTTGTACCTGGGCAGTACTGAGACTGCTCTATACTCTACTGCAAAGCACTTGCAAAGGGAGAAATTTCTCCTGCAGTACACAGCAATTAAAATTTCCCGGGTAAGTACCAGAAAAGTTGTAAAAAACAGCTTACCACTTGAAAGCCCAACCCTGCCTTACTTGTTAAGCTGGAGGGTACTGGGCACTGGGCACATCATTTTAGAATGGAATAGATCAGGTTAGACTAGAATAGACTCTTACAGTTGGAAGGGACCTACAACAATCAACTTGTCCAACTGCCTGACCAGTTCAGGGCTATCCAAAAGCTAAAGCACATTGTTAAGGGCATTGTCCAAATGCCTCCTAAACACTGACAGGCTTGGGGCATCGACCACCTCTCCAGGAAGCCTGTGCCAGGGTCTGATCACCCTCTCAGTAAAGAGATGCTTCCCAACATGTCTTCTGAGAACAGAACAGAACTAAATGAAACGTACGTTGACAGCAACCCTAGGGAGCACCTACAAACCACGTCACGTGCAGGAGACCTTGGTGGTGGGGATACCTCCTTCCAAACCACCAGAGTCTGTTGAAAGGGGAAGAAGCACCTCCGAGGAATAATGCTCTAGCAAAGGCAAGGGGTGAACAGAAAACCCACCGCTATGGGAGAAGCCCCCACTGCTACCCCTCTGTCCCCATGTCAGTCTGTCCAGCCGACGAGCCCGATGTGGAAAACCCGTGCTCCTCTGGGTCACAGGAGATGGAGCCCTGCATGGGACACGCTGCTGCACACCCTGCCCAAGCATGGCCGTATGCAGACATCCACATGCTGCCTGCAGACAGCACGCCCGTTAAAAAACCCTGGAGTCACTACTGGCCACGGCGAAGTGATGGCTCAGAGCAAGCCTCAGGAGCACTCCCCGCCTGCTCTTCCCTAAAAGCTGGCTGTTCGGAGGTGGTGGACACATGCCAATGCTGACAGGACTGGAGCAGGCACCAACCCGGCACCAAGATGTTCGGTCCATCCATAGGGTCATTCTGCCGACAGCCAGAGGAGCAGGTTGGACACACAGGGACGGTTGGAAGAACAGATTTAGTTTATTGCCCTGATCTGGGCTGTGGGGATTAAGCACAGAGCTGCCCAGCAGAAACCCCTGCCAAACAGCCCCAGCCACATCACTCACGTACCTTGTAAGCTTTTCCCCGGTTCTTGACACTCATTTTTGCTGCCGTAGTTTCCTCCCAAATGAACAATCTGCCTCCAGCTACTTTTACCCCACTCACCCCAGTTCTGCTACATCTGCACTCAAATCGGGTATTTCCAATACCATCACCCTGGTAATCTTGGCCCTGCCTGGTATCACTGCGAGGTGACCCCCAAAGGCCTCCAGTATTCCCTGTCAGTTATCTGTGAAGTTTGGCCACTGAGAGCATCACTCCCCCTCACACACCGATGAAATGCAGTCATTCCTCCAAAGCGCCGTCTGTGACTACGTCAGCTCCCTCACCGCTGTCATGTCCCACCTCTTGTCCAGTCGTTCGCTGCCTCCTGTTCAGTTAGCTTAACCCCAGCCTTGCCAGCTGCCCAGCCATTTGCCCAACACCAACAGAACCAGAACAACCCACAGTGTTCAGAGCTGGTTGCAGCCCCGGTGATGGAGGAGGAGGAGGACACCAATACCCCTTGTGCAGCCACAGAGTCCTGACTGCTGCCTCTCATGGAGGCCTGAGCGAAGGCCGAGCGCAGCAGACCAGTCTCCACAAAAAACAGCTTGGGACCAGACCCTCCAAAATATCGTTTCCAGATCAGAGCCCACGAGAAAGCTGTAGGTCAGAAGTATGTAATTTGGTGACAACTCATCTGGAAGTCCCTACCCAGGAAGGAAATAAAATTCAAGGAGGCTCTCTGATCCAACTGGCAAAGGCAAAACTAAATCAAAAGGTTCGGAATTCAATTACAGAAATTCTCGCTGTTAATGAGGTAAAATTTCCTAACAAGGAGGTCTACTGTTCATTGCAGAAGCTCATGACTTTAAATCTCAGGAAGCATCGTTTGTACCCCTCGAGGAGCTCTAACGTTAACACTACAGTTTTGGTTGTGCAATTCGATCACGGTGGCCATTTCCTGGTCTTAACAATCCGCTCTCCGGGCCGTCTCACACCAGGGACACCAGCTTCAGCTGCACCCAGCAGGCAGGAGAGGCCCTGAGAGCGCCAGGTCACCAGGAAGCCCTGGTTGGTTTTGAGAGACCCCTCAACGCCACAGGTCTGAGGGCGCAGGCCCTGCAGCGCCCCGACCCTGCCCCATGGCGCAGGGGCGCTGACAACCCCCGAGGCTGAGGGGAGGGTCCCTAGCAGGGGTCGGCTCTGACTCCACCATGCCACCACTGCCGGGAAGATGGCAGCGCTGCATGGCAGCATCCTGAAGGGACACCCATGACACAAAGCTGGGTCAACAGTACCTGCCACGGCCAGAATCATAGAATCACCTAGGCTGGAAGAGACCTTTAAGATCATCAAGACCAACCATCAACCTCACACTGCCAAAACCACCACTAAACCATGTCCATGTCTACATGTCTTTTAAATACCTCCAGCGATGGTGACTCCACCACTTCCCTGAGCAGCCTGTTCCAATGCTTGACAACCCTTTACGTGAAGAAACTTTTCCCAATATCCAACCTAAACCTCCCCTGGCACAACTTGAGGCCGTTTCCTCTTGTCCTATCGCTTGTTACCTTGGAGAAGAGACTGAACCCCCCTCGCTATAACCTCCTCTCAGGGAGTTGTAGAGAGCGAGAAGGTCTCCCCTCAGCCTCCTCTTCTCCGGGCTGAGCAACCCCAGTTCCCTCAGCTGCTCCTCACAAGACTTGTGCTCCACACCCCTCACCAGCTCCGTTGCCCTCCTCTGGACACACTCCAGCCATTTAATGTCCTTCGTGGGGTGAGGGGCCCAAAACTGAACACACTATTCTGGCTGTCGACCAACACCCCCAGGTCCTTTTCTGCCGGGCAGCTTTCCAGCCACTCTTCCCCAAGCCTGTAGCGTTCATGGGGTTGTGCCCAGGAGCATGCCCAGAATGAAGAGCTCTCTCTTCTCCTGCCCCTCTGTGCTGTCTCTTCCCCTGGGCTGCCCGTCTCCACAAGGAATTGCTCCCCAGGACCTGATGTGGTAAACTCCAGCCCCGATTTTGACTCTTGCAGCATCACAGTTGATCGTGCTTCAAGATGCAGGTTTCCTGGGACGCCTGGCAGCCAGGAGGGCAGACCGCATCTGGGGTGCATCAAACACAGCATGACCCAGTTGGTCAAGAGCGGGGGTTGTACCACTGTATTCAGCATTGGTGCGGCCCCACCTGGAGCACTGTGTGCGGTGCTGGGCCCCACCATCTGAGAAGGACATGAAGGTCCTGGAATGTGGCCAGAGGATGGCAACCAAACTGGTGAAGGACTGGAAGGCACGTCCTCTGAGTGTATGAGGACTCTGGGTTCATGTGGTTTGGAGAGAAGGAGACTGAGGGGTCACCTCATTGCTCTCTGCAGCTTCCTGAGGAGGAGACGTGGAGAGCTGACGTGGTGCTGAGCTCTTCTCCCTGGGATCCAGGGACTGGATGCCTGGGAATGGTTCAAAGCTGCACCCGGGGAGGTTCAGACTGGACATGAGGAAGCATTTCTTTACCGAGAGGGTGGTCAAACCCTGACACAAGCTTCCTGGAGAGGTGGTCTATGCCCCAAGCCTGTCAGTGTTTAGGAAGCATTTGGACAATGCCCTTAATAACATGCTTTAACTTTTGGTCAGCCCTGAAGTGGTCAGGCAGTTGGACTAGGTGATTGCTGTAGGCCCCTTCCAACTGAAAATATTCTATTCTGTTCTTTACAAATACTGCTTTTCTTGGACAAGTTACGTTTATTACTAGCCAAGCTTAGCAGTGAAAAGTATTACAAGTTAATTCAAGCAAAGCAAATGGTTAAGATCCCAGTTACTTCAGTGGAAACACATTTACAAAATGAAAAATAGAATAATACTGTTGATGCCTTGATACTTCCCACTTAAAATCCTGAAGGCATGTCTCAGTTTAAGGCTATGGCAGGAAGCCACACACCACTGTTTTGACACCCCGAGCGCTGGAGCAGCAGGTACCTGCTCACAGCTGGGTGGTCAACAGATAACAAGTACTAGCAGAGTACGTGTATTTGGGGGCAGGGAGAAAAGGGGTACTACAGCAGGTATTTAAAATGAGCTCCTGAATTTTTAAATTTCTAAGGTTACTATAAAGGGTGTGTTATAAGTAGCATTTGCCATATCCAGACTCTACTGGGCCCCATTTCTAGTTTTCCATTAGATTTCCATAATGAAGACACCACTCTTAACAACAGAGATGACAGCCTTGGTGTTTGATGTGCTCTGTCTGAACACCTCCCATCCCAATTTCTGTTCATCCTGAGGGTCGCAAAGTGTCATAGCACTCCTCTGCACAAGAGCCAAGTTCTGAAAACCACCAGTGAGCTCTTCCATTTCCATGGATACCAGCACTGCATCCCCAAACTTGCTGTAGGGCTTTAGGACAACCTCCCCTCTGCCCCAGACCCACAGCAAGATGATAAAATCAAAGAATGATCACAGAATGGTTTGGGTTGTAAGGGACCTTTAAAGGTCATCTAGTCCAACCTCCCCCGCTATAAGCAGGGACATCTTCAACTAGATCAGGTTTCTCAGAGCCCCATCCAACCTGGCCTTGAACGCTTCCAGGGATCCTCAAGCTTTGACTACTTCACTCCTCCTCCTCCTTTGACTGTAGCCCTCCTCATGTCCCCAGGGCTGTGCAGGGCAGGAGCTGCGGCTGTCAGAGACCCTCGTCAGGTCAGAAAGACCCAGCACCAGGCACTTCGCAGCACCAAAACTCAGCTTGCAGAGGCTTCTGAGCCTGAGGTCCTCACACCAAGTGCTGGACAGGGAACAAAACTAAAATGCCCGCAAAATGATCTACTCATTGCTGCATATCATAGAATCATAGAATGGTTTGGGTTGGAAGGGACCTTAAAGATCACCTAGTTCCAATCCACCTGCCATGGGCAGGGACACCTTCCACTAGACCAGGTTGCTCAAGCAACTATCCAGGCAAGTTCTGTGCTTGGGTGGTTGGATCACCGAATTCACCCAAGCAGATTTGTCTCAGTAACTGCAGTACCAGTTGCTCTGGCCAGTCTTTACACAAAGGGATGCAAACACAAACATCTGACTCTGAACATCAAATGTTAACCTTCCTGTGGTGAAAATGTGGTGAAAAACTAGTGGGAGTTTGTGAAGGGAGCAGATGACATCCACACAGAGCTCCTCCCTAACCTGAGCCTGAGCTCTCAACACTTTCCACGCCAGAGCCCGTCAGGCCAGAACTTGGTCTTGGCCATGGGATTGAGTCACCGGTGACTGGCGCCACTGGAGGAGGGACCCAGCCTGCCGTGCACGAGCTCACCCGTGGCCAGGCGCAAGCAAAGGGACACTGGCAATGGCTGCAGGGACTTCCAGGCGCAGGGCTGAGGCTGCATGGACACAGTGCCCAGTTGTCCCATGATGCTGAACACAACAAGACGCTTCTGGGAGTGCTCCGAAGCGACTGTGGGGCTGGGGACAGCAATGGCTCCTGCAGGGCCCTGCTGCAGCCCAGCCGGGAGGGACGGGGCTGGGTACAGACCAACGTCCCCCCTCACCGAGTCCCACGGACTGATACTGTGGTCATGAGCTGTGACCTGCTGGTTTGACCAGTGCTCCTTGATGGTCCGGCTCAAATGCAAGGACGCACAGTGGACACAGGAGGGGCAGACAGGTAGAGAGGCCGTGGCCGGCAGAGGACATCAGGAGGGCTTGGGGGGGCCATGGCAGGCAGAGGAGAGCAGGAGGGCCTATTAAAAAAATTATCTACTCCTTTCCTAGAGAGTAAATTCCGAGGTCAGGGACTGCGTGTTCCTCTACCACCTTCACAGAACCCACCATAACCAGATGCCAACGAGCACTAACTGGCCTAGGAACAACATTCCTCTGCCCTGGTAGCACGGATTTGCTGAGACCATGTGAGGTGCAGTCACTGCATCAGCTGTAACAACCACTCTTTACAGGGATGGCCCCAGGGAAGTATGTATGAATATTTTATGAATCGTATTACTAAATAGACAGTGCCTGATCTGTGGTCAGGTTAGCCAGGAAGAGGGAGGTTGCTCTAGTCCAGGCACAGAAGACTGGCTGAGTTCAGGATATTACAAGCCAAGAAATATAATCTTTCTGCATTTTGAGCACAGGTCTATCGTTTGTGTCTGTGAAAGGTAGGGATGGTCTCTCTGGGAGAAGAAATGAAGAACCAAATCCACCTGCCTATCACAGTGCTGTGTGAAGGGGCTGCTACACCCCTTCCCATCTGCTCCAAATGATTCCCTAAGGCAATGGCTGCAGGCAAATCCCACATCCAAAAGCTGCGGCTCATCTGCTGCAGGGACCACGATAAAATAACCTTTGTGCAAACGTTCAGTTGGTTTAACTGGGACATCAGCTCCTCCTGGTACTGGACAGAGGTGGAGACAGGACGTGCTGGGAAGGACTGGCTCTCCGGGGTGGTGGAGAGCGTTCTCTGCCAGCGGTGCAGCTGACGGGGCAGCTCACAAGGACGGGCAAATTTGAGATTGGGAAGGAATCAACCCTCAGCAAGACTGGTAGAAGCCATGAAAGATTTTCACCATCCTCTGCAGCACGAAGTGCAGTTTCCTTTGAGGATCATCCAGCTGAGTCTCACTTAATAACCAGCTCCCTCCCTCTGCAGGGACTTTGCTGGTGCTCTGGTCCCTCACGTTTTCAGACCCCTTTCTCCGTTTCACCCCATAGGCCTGAAGTGTTTCGCACACAGTAGCTAAATGAAGCGTGAGCGGTGACACCAACGGGGCCAAGACAGAGTCCCAGCGCTCTTTCCAGCTTAAACCCCACAGCAGCACGAAGCACCAGGCTGAGTGGCTGGGAAATATGGGGGTGACTCAGAGCCACCACATTCACCGCTCAGTCAAGAGGATGCTGCTCCCCAAGGGGCTTCAGCAGACTCACCATCACCCCCATCCCTGATGGCAGCATGACAGACCATGCCCACCCTGCGAGGGCTTCCAAGCCACGACCCTCTGCAGCCACGCGCTGCTCAGTGCCCCCTGCAGCAATGCCAGACCAAGTCCCGCACAGCCTCACACCCACTGTTTAATCCGCTCCAAGTCCTCTCCTTCTGCCTCAGCAGACAAAGGAAAATACAGAGCCTACAATGTTAGGAGGACATACAAGGAAAAAAAAAAAAAAAAAAAAGAAAAAAGGAAACAGGAGAAAATTTATCTCATTTTTCCTAACACAATAGCTGCAAGTCTGATCTGGCAAAAAAAATGGATGCCATTTTGAGCCCTGAAGTTTCACTTCACGTTACACAGACTGATGTGAGCAGCACACGGACGGACACGTATGTCACATACATAGGGAAGGAGAGAGAGAGGGGAGGAAGAGACAGCAACCATATTCTGACAGGAACGCAAACACACCCACCGGCACACAGAGCCCTTTCACGATACAGACAGAACAAAGACAATTCAGGAATCCCCACAGAAAATCACACCCAAGATTAAAGCCCAAATCACAATGATCTTCAGCCACACTGAGGTCCAGGAAAGGAGCAGCACTACCAAACGAGGTGGCAGCCACTGGTTTAAG
The DNA here is from genome assembly GCA_013397275.1 of Burhinus bistriatus. Taxonomy (NCBI): domain Eukaryota; kingdom Metazoa; phylum Chordata; class Aves; order Charadriiformes; family Burhinidae; genus Burhinus; species Burhinus bistriatus. The sequence goes on along the minus strand of VYXH01009759.1, from coordinate 5,061 downwards.
CTCTCCCTCCTGCATCTTGCACCCTACATGCAGGGAAGGGACGGGAGCACGCACCGCTGTGCCTCTGCTTTCAGCAGCTGCATTTCTGAGACCCCCTCACCTCTCCCCAGCCTCCAGTCTGGAACCGCTGTGGAGAGGACCCTCCAGCCGGAGCTGGACTGCCTCCCAAGCACAGGGGCTGAAGCCTGTTTCCTATGTGAACGTGAGCACCTTCGTTACCACTCCACGAGGGACTCTCTCTTTTTGTAGCAAAAAGACCGGTTCCTGGCAAGAGGAGCCACAGTAACAAGCCACTCCAAGGCACCGGCTGCACGAGCACAGGTGCTCCAGGGCTGCGCAGGGGACGCGTGCCTCAGGCACGAGCAGAGGCTGCCTGGCAGCACAGGGTCGAAGGTACAGTGGCAGCTGCAGGACAGACATCTACTGGTTTGTCCTCATGCTGGGGCTGAACCCCAACACAGCCAGGGCTCCCAGGAGAAGGACCCTCAACTCTACACAGCTGAAGTATAGTGAAATACTTCAAGCATAATTCAAAAAAAAAAGGCCCTGCCCCATGGGGGTTACATCTGCACCTGAAACAGGGCACATGTCCTTTACATGCCCACTAAATAGGCAGAAGTGAAAACTCCTACAAATGCAAAGCTACGAATACCAGCATCTGTACCAGAGAAACACCCTGGAACGTGCAAGAGATGCACATCTGCCATGAATGGCATTTTCTGTACAATGCACATAACCAGAGAAAAGCTGCACTCACACTGCCTAGCCGCTGGAGAAGGAGAAGAGACTCCCCTAAGAGACCCCGATGCACAGGGGTTCGCGGGCTGCTGGTGCAGCCAGGGAAATGGGGTCCTGAGTACCAGCCGAAGTGAGGAGAAGGAGCCTTCCCTCCCAGCCCCAGGACCGAGCGAAAGAAGCAGCCCTTACCTTTGGCCCCTCGCAACACAAACCCGAATCCCTCATGCTCCCTCTTCTGCAGCACGGCCGTCTTCTCCTCAATGATGTAGTCACTGGGCAGGAAAGAGCACAAGAGAATGATGCTAGGGTTAGATTTCAGCACCATGCTGCCAGGCGGAGGTGGCCTTTGTGCCTGTGACAAGGAGACCTCTTCTCATCGACCGTTTCATCTCAGCAGGGAGTTGGGCACAATCTGCTTCCCTCCCTCCCTCGCCCAAAGTCAGAACAAAAAGACGAAAGCTACTTTCCCTCAAGGTGTAGGTGGAGGAAAGCCCCGGCTGCCTGGATCACCCTTCTGCCCACCAGTCCCCTTCTCAGTCACCTGCATACGCATGCAGGGAGCTTACTGATCCCACTTTGGGCTTCCCTTTAAATGATGCCCTTAGCATGTAACTGAAGAGCGGAGCGCCTGAGCAGAGGAGGTGCGGGGGGAGGCAGCCAGTCATCCATCAGGGAAGCAGCTCTCTCAGACTTTCCTGTTGCCTCTCGTATGGAAAAATTAGACGCTTGACAAAAGCAGAGGTGCCTCTTTGGTAAGTTCCCTGGGAGGGAGAACAGCAGAGTTTATATCCTCATCCCGGCGCTCTGGTCTTCTCTTAAAATCCCCCCCCCGCGTTGCTAAGTAATGGTCTGTCATTAGCAGAGGGGGGATGCATTGCATTGTCCTAGTTTAACAAAGCTGCTCTCCCTGCCCTCCGTGGCGGCCAGACAAGAAGAATGGGGAAAATCCAGCGGTGGAGACAGAGGAACGGACACGCAGCTCCGCACGGACCCCGGCCGCCGGCAACCCTTCCAACAGACCACCTCTACGCACGCCAGGAGGGGCGGGGGGTGCGCGGGGAGGGGAGACGGGAGAGGGATTCTCTCAGCAAACGGGAGCTTAAATGCAGCCCTGCAAATCCCTCCCAGCAGAGCCGCATGTCTGACATCAGAGTGGAATTAATCAGGGACCTCGGTCCTTCTTGGCAGCACGGGGAAGGAGCTTTGGACACCAAGCCAAACCCGAGAGAGGCATAGAGGGAGCGATGGCGCGGGCCGGCCCCCAGACCTGGGCACCTGCAGCCAGAGATGGGGTCTGCCCAGCGTGCGGCGGCAGGGAACAAAGCCCCGCGCAGCACCGCACTGCACAGGAACGCGCTGCCAAGGAGCGGGTGCAGCGGTGGGTGCAGGCAGGAGGGAGGAGGCGGCCGTGGACAGGCGCTGGCACAGAGCAGGCTGGGCTCGCACACTGCGGTACGAGGTGCCCCAACATGCGCGGTACCACCGCCGCAGGCAGGCACACGCCCCACCGGCACACGTGGCCCGCGCCATGCCGCGCTGAGCCTCCCTTGTCCTGCCCCAGGCTGCAGGGAAGGGGTGTCCTGCTGGGGCTCAGGCTGCACCCCACGTCACCCCGTGTCACCCACTGGGACCCTGCCAAACATGGGTTGGGGAGGGGATGCGTGTTCTGGGCGGGAGGTGATGGGCTCACGGTGCTGCTGCATGGACTGGGATGGCAACCCACAATTTTGTGTGTACTTCTAGCAGCCAGGGGCTGCGACCAGCCAGGACCAGGACAGGAGGCTCCTCTCCATCCTGGCCGTCTGTAGCCTCATCTGCCAGGGCTGCATTTACAGGCATCGCAGTCCTTTTTTGGGTAGGTAGTTCTGTGATTCTGCCATTAACACCACAACAGCAACTAGCTCCTAGCAAGACAGATAGAAAAACTCCCCTGTTTTCCAGACCAAGGGAAGGTGATCACAAGAGTTAATACATACAACAGCTGCAGGTATCCAGGCACTCCAGAAGATGTACAACAGACATCGTCCACGGAAACTAGTGCAAGACACAAGCCTGAATTCCTTGGACTTCCCTGGTAGTTCACTTCGTGCCATAATTTTGGACATGCTTAGGCATTATCCATTAAAAAACAGGTGAGCTATAAAAGCAGTGACTTCATGCAAGAAAGTACCTAGACGTGGATAAACTTCAACAAAACTATGTGAAGTGCTTTAAAGGAGGCGGCTGCTGTCATACAGTCATCCCTTTATGTCACAGTTTCAACACATTGCCTGTCTTTCAAAAGCAGAGCTGGTTATGCATATGGTTCCTCAATATGCGTAAAACTCTCCCCTCTACAATGAAATCCCTTCTTCCAAGTGTAGAGTGTTCTACTGGAAATAGATTCATAACTACCATGCCCAGAAGAGGTCATTACAGTAACATAAACCTCCTGTCCATGTAACAAGAGCCAGACAACTTCAAACTGTGATTCCTGTATCAAAGTAGTTGTGGCTGCCCCAACCCTGGAAGTTTTTATAGTCAGGTTGGACGGGGCTTTGAGCAACCTGATCTGGTGAGAGGTGTCCCTGCCCATGGCAGGAGGGTTGGAGTAGATGATCTTTAAAGGTCCCTTCCAATCCAAACCATTCTGTGATTCTGCGATAAGCCGTTATCTTCTATTTGAACTATGACTTATCATTTAGGAAGAGAGCTAGACCTAACACATTTCGCATCCAGAGGAATATTCCCCCCCTTTTCCATATGACATGTCAATACCTTCTAGATGACCTGTGCCAGATCTTAACCCCATACCAAGAACAAATTCTGCCACCTCTACAAGAACGTGTTTGCGCACGTGTAGGTGCCACAGAAAGAGAGAGAAGGAAAGGGAGACAAATGTTTATGTACAAACTCATGATTTCTATTTACCCGGTGGTGGGCTGAAGGGCCCAATCAGTCCTGCTGCGATTGCTTTGTCAATGAGAAAGTGAGGAATCCATGACAAAAGAAAATTCTGTACCTCTAATTCTTCCCATAGGACCTCTGTGGTTGTTTCATCCACAAGATAAACTGAGGAAACTCTTAAAAAAACTGCTTGTACTCTGTGTAAGTACAGTTTCACCCAGCCTCCCGCACCAACCTTCATCTGCCAAGACTTCCTGCAATAATACAAGCCTTTAAACAAGTTCAACCTGCTGCTGCTCAAAGTTATTCTGCACAAAGAATATTTGATTCTTTCTGCCACCTCTGAATTATTCCTCCTCCTCCAAATAAACCGGCAAGAAGTACCTTAATTCAAAAATGTAAACTCGTCAGAAACAATAGGAAAACTCCCCAACACACTACTTTCTGCCCCTGAAGACTCCAAAAGTACGTATGTAAAGCTACCTGTGGGATTTTTAGAAATATTGGATGTTTATTTGTTTTAGCTGACTCTCTTCCACCATGTTGTCCCCAGAAGGATTTATGAAGTTAGATTTGCAAGAGGGATCTTGCAAGAGCACTCCCAGTTTTAGTCCCTCCAGAACCTGTAAACCCTTTGCCTATTGCCCTCTAGCTCTACAGGCACCAAAAAGTCCTCAGGTTCGTAAATGACCACAGTAAGATCCACTGGACACCTTCACATTTTGATATAACAACACTAACTAGTAAAATACCTCAAAGGAACACCACCTGGAGAGCAGTACAAAGGAGTTGCAGCCACTCCAGCCAGTAAGTCAGCTTCAATGGGGACCAAGTTTAAATGCCTCTATACAAATGCATGTAGCATGGGGAACAAACAAGAGAAATTAGAGACGTGCACACGCCTCCAGGGCTATGATCTCATTGGCATCATGGAGACATGGTGGCATGGTTCCTACATCTGGAGTGTTGCAATGGAAGGATACAGGCTCTTCAGGAAGGACAGGCAGGGGAGATGAGGAGGGGGTGTCGCTCTGTGTCAATGACCAGCTGGAGTGCATGGAGCTCTATCTGGGGATAGATGAGGAGCCGACCAAGAGTTAATGGGTCAGGATTAAAGGGAATGCAGGGGCAGATGATGTTACAGTGGGGGTCTGCTACAGGCCACCTGACCAGGATGATGGAGCAGATGAAGCCCTCTATAGACAGATAGGAGCAGCCTCACATTCGCAAGCCCTTGTCCTCATGGGGGACTTCAACCACCCTGATACCTGTCAGAGGGACAACACAGCAGAGCACAAACAATGCAGGAAGTTCTTGGAATGTGTCGATGACAACTTCCTGCTCCAAGTGGTAGAGGAGCCAACAAGGAGAGGAGCTATGCTGGACTTTGTCCTTACCAGCAAGGAAGGGCTACTGGGGAATGTCAAGCTCAAGGGT